>WWPM01024552.1:0-63958 GCA_023279145.1 Glomeris maerens | reverse complement strand
GGGGGGGAGGCTCCTATTCGTCCGAAGGGGCCGTTTGCGAAGTTACGTACCTTTCGTTTCTAGGGCCATTACGCTGTTTAGTGCCATATCTTCAAATGCATGCTTATTATATACGTTACATCCAAACTTTCGGAACTAGTATTGATTTTCGAAATCAATCATCCCCTTCAAAGCCGTATGCGTACATATACAGGGTGTGGCGTAAGTCGCGCTTTTACGTGCAGGCTTCTCTGTGCTGACTGCGACGCACGTGTCCGAGGTAACTTCCGGTCGGTTTACCGGAAGCGCCCAACACTGGTGATCACTATCCGTAATCACATTCCTCATCGTATCTGTCACCGCTTGCAACTTATTCTCAAAAGAGCGCGACTTGCGCCCCACCCTGTATACAGGGCGATGCAAAAGTCCGGATCTCGATTGAATATATCGAAAACTGTGACAGTTATCGCTTTGAATGTTTAGCCATTGTGCATAGCAAGTAGCAAAGGGGCATGTGTAGGAAAGCCCATTTGCACTCTGTCACCGTTTTCGAGATATTCCATCAAGAGCCGAATTTTTGCCTCGCCCTGTATATACATCCATATACCGGGTGAGTCAGAATTCCAGTTTTGTGCTTGTAATTTTGTAAATAAAGCTTGGAGGAATGAAAACACACATTACATGTATTCAGTATGTTGAGGGGAAGGGGGAAGGGACACCAAAGGGCACATAGACAAATGTGCCCATTGGTTATCTTAAGGGGTTCATAGCAATTACAGAATTGATAACTGCCATTGCGCATTTGACGAAATGTTCCTGAACATTGAGTGGGGCATTTGCATACTTGGGACCCTTATTGAAACTATTCTTGCTAGGGACCACATCCATTCAGGGACCATTGCTGTCACGGTAAGGAATCCACTACGCGACAGACATCCAATTCATTGCTATTGGCAAAATGCCCAAGCTCGTTTACAAACTTCTTTGTTATTACTACTGGGACGAGTGGCATCGATCGGAACGCCACCTGACGGCCAATGGGCGCAAACCGTAAAGATCACCACGTAAACATTTTAAAGAGTTGACCCCTTTCAGCTCTTCTAATTGATGCAAGTGGCAACACTTCAATTTCCGCCGCCATTTTGCATCTCAATTACAGACGAGAGGCCCTTTTCCGGGGGTGGGGGTGGGGGTGGGGGCAATACAAGTCTGTGTTTATAAAGTAAAGCAGGCCCTTTGTGTGGAGGGGGACACAATCTAAATACGGTTACCCGCGATCAAATTGTTTAATTCGCCTTATTCGCGCAATGGGCCTTTGTCGCAGGTTGGGTCTTTATGAAGTGAGCACTGCGTTAGGTCTCAAAGCCGGGGTTTCCACCGTTGACTGGGTAACAATCGATATTGGCCCTTTTCGAAAATAAGTGTCACGTGACTCTCAACCACCCCTTCTGCCATGGCCCCAAAAGCCATCCCAACATTGCCATTTGTTGGTATATACATATATGTACGTGACGAGCGAAGAAACCCTGCCGTATCTTTCCAACTGTACACCGCGGTCGCCAAAGGGCACTTTCCAGCCAAAGGAACCCGTAGAAATGTCACTGAAACAGGATATTGTGTCGCCAGAGTTTGGGATGTTTGCGAAAGCTGGGTCGGTCACAGGATACATTTTTTGTCCTTCCCCCCCCCCCCTTTCGATCAATCGTATAAGGGACACATGGGACGAAACTGTACCGTGGTGGTTTTACGCCCTTTGTGACGAGTTCGCTGTGACGGATTTTTAAGTAACTTAGAATGATTGTTGCGAGGAACAATGTCGGATTATCCGATGTTTGCTACGTGTTGGATCACCTGGTATTTCTCCCTCGCCTACTGCGTGCATTACAGGATCAGTTAAGTAAATACGTAATGGGAGAATGTTTGGGTTCGTTATAACCGAGGTTCTGTTCAGTTTCTAAAAACTTTTCAAGTTGGGAATCATCTCCGCGTTCGCGCACCCACCTCAACGACAGCCTGTAATTACGTTTCGATGGTCAGGTTTGCGGTGAATAACCGAAGTCCTAAGGGGAAAATAGCAAAAAGGCCCATTGGTATATAGAGAGGAGGTGGAATTGTTCGTTGTATCCGAGGGTAAATAGGTGCTCATGCAAGCGTGGATTCTTCGCGATCGGTTCGCTGCACGCTGTCGTGTTTGGGTGTACTGTATGTTAGTTTGGCGCGTTAGAGCTTGGGGCTACCTCGGTTACAGTGAACCGGTAGAGGCTATAAATGGGTTGTGTTCGCATCTTAAGAGACTCGTAACGTATACTTTACTTACGTGTTATCCGGAATAGGCCTTTTACTGGGTTATGCAGCGAAGCAGGAGCATCATCATCGGTAGCTCCACTTAGATTTGTCTTGCGAGGGGAGGAAAACCTCGATCGGATCCGGTTAGTTAGTGGTGATAGTAATAAGGTGGTTAGTTAGTCAAGTGAGTGAAGTTATATCCAGGATGAGGTGCGTGCGTCTCGCGCGGAGTCTGCGCAGCGTCTGATCGCGAACGCAACCCTCCGCTCCGCTATATAGTGTTATGCGTTAGGTGCAGTCATCGATCGAGCACAGCCCCACTGTGTGCCCCATTTATTTACACGACCAACCGAGCCACGAGTTGCTCAAGTTCGACACCAGAGGGCCTCCTCCGGTGATGCTATTTCCAGATCACTTTTACGCAGCAGCATCCTCATCCTCATCCTCATCTTCCTCCAGCTTCTCGCTCGAGAGAAACATCTCATTCCGATCGCGTGAAATCTCGTTCGGAATTACCCCGAGGCCCTTTGCGTGTTACGCTACAAGAGCGAGAATACACACTAGTACGGTGTGGTGTCACATTAGGGCTTTTTCTTGGGGAACATCCCAGCTAAAAAAAAACAGGCAACTTTCCCTCCTCATTTTGTTTTTTGAGGAATGGGTGCCTGTATTACTAGCCACCCTGTAGAACTACGTTTGCAGTTAGTGTAAAGTTTTCTCGTTTGTTTCTTCACGTGATGGAAATTTCGTCCACTTAAATCGGAAATCACAGCTGCTCGAGAGAAGAATACGAAGAAAGTCCTTTTTAAAAAGCAGATGAAAAGGAAAAGGAAAGGAGAGAGCAATTTTAGCCGTAACTTTGTTTCGGGGAAGAAAATTGCATTGCCATCCGTTTTCGGTGTTGAGGACATTAAAAATGAAGGGGAAACATGCAAAGGGCCTTTTGTGGCATCGAAGCGAGTTTTTAAAGACAAAATGAAATGCAATTTTGCCGTTTAATTTGGTGGGAGGAAAAAAAATTGAAAGCTGCACTGCTCAATCCTTATTCACCATGTCTCTGTAGTTTGTTGGCTGGTCCTCCTCCTGCAGAGTTCATGCAGATTTAGTGCATTTGTTCCGCTTGTAAGTAATTTAGCACATCTAGCTGCTGTAACGATAAATTAAGATTCAATTAATAACTCAAATGCTGCATTTCTTGCAACTTGGTGTATCTGTAGCTGCTGCAGACAGGTTGCAGATCTTCTGCAGTTAGTTGCTCCATTGATTGTGAGGGGAGGGGGGGGGGAAAGGGCGGGAAGGGAAGTGTATACAAGGGGAACACTGAAAGGAAAAGCAACAGCAAAGGGCTTTGCGATCATAAAGAGGCATGAATGATATATATGCTCAGTGATTTCTTTTATATTATATCAGTCAAATCCAGTGTATGTTTAAGGGGAGGGGGGGCAAGCAAGTAGGCGTGGTTTCTGGTGCTGCCACCTGGTGAGGTGTGTTCCCAAACCTGGGCAACGACAGGAAGAAAGTTGTCGCTTATCGAAGCGGATTGCTTGCGCCTCCTAGGTTTCTTGTAATGCAATGATCCTTTTTCTTTAGTGAGCCCCCTGGTGGTTGGTCCTTCTATCCTTACATGCCCTAACTGCAGCTTTTAGTTCTAATATGCCCTAGTTTAAGACCGTACTTTCATTTGAGCTATTATCGCTTTCGCGACTATGCGTTGGTTTGTCTTTCGCTGGCTGCCCCGCCGACTCTGCGTGTGATTATTTTGGCAGTAGGCCACGCCTTCTTATACGCAAATATGGGCCCTTTGTGTGTGGGGGGGGGGGGGGTGTATCCTCTTGGATGAACTGTTTCGATGCGACAGCGAAACGAAGCAATCCGCAACGGGAAGCCTTTTATTCCGTTGACTTTACGCGCAAACACACGGTATTAGATTGGATGTGGATATGGGTGTTTCAATTGTAAGGGCGGCCGCCATCTTGAATGAGGTAATTAAGATGGGCGGAGTCTTAATCATCAAAAGATCCTGATCCGTGTGATTGTTTATCGAACGTGAGGTAAACGTAAAGGGGTTTTTTTTGGGGGGGTAGGGTGGGGAGTCTGCTGGGGGTAAAACGGCAAAGGGCGGATCGATCTCCATATAACAAAAATATGGCCTGGCCAGGCCCCGCGATATGATCACCAGGGGATTTGCTGGAAACAAATGATAGAGCAAGATGGCAACCAGGCATCGATTTCAAATCCCTCTCGCCATGTTAGCTTTGCGAACAATCTCGATCGTACGATTGCGGAATGGGCGATGAGAGCGTTATTTTAGCCTGGATGTGGGAGCCCAGAACCCAAGATGGCCGCCCCCACGCGTGGTCCGATGTTTCCGCCGCGATAACGACGTGCGCGATTTGAAAACCCAACCCAAGTGGCTGACGGCCATTAGCCACGGCCCGTTGCACTCAATCTCCAGATAGGGCCTTTTGTTTTTTTTTCTGGTTGTTACTCTGCACACGGTCCTTTCATTTAGGTCCTTGTTATCTGCGGTAAGCAGGATAATGGATGATGAATCGCGGCGGTTCAACGCTTCTCTCGTCGCGCAAAGCCGCTTCATTGGGTTTCCGCGGTGTCTTCTTTGCGAGTGAAGAGGCTTTTGTGGTCCAAGTGTGTAGCCCTTTGTTTTCGGCCCATGGTTTTTGCGGTATCGGTGGCATCGTTGCGTTCGCCACTCGTGTAACTCATATCTGGCGACAGCTTTTGTCGCTGGGCGCATCGATCGGCTTGCGCATCGAGACTTTTCAATGATTATATGCACACTTTGTTCCTACCCAAAATGGATGCTAAAATGGAATCCATGATCATCGTATTGTAACGAACGGTTGGTGGAATTTACCGATCGCGTTACCGTTACCGACGTGAAACCTTGCTGATATCTAGCTTGTGGAAGGACTACTAACTAAGTTTTCGACTTGGATGATCTCCTTGGTGTTCTGGAATTATTCCAAAGGGGGTTGCAGGAAAGTGTCGGATCGAAAAAGCCTTCCATCGCTGGTATAGTGTAACGTGTCAACGATGAAATAAACGTAAGTGGGTTGGGTTTCGTGTAGGCAATGGTACGAGTAATCGATAAGGGCCTCAAGAGAAGGGGAGGGGGGCCATCACAAGTTGCGTTTAGCCATAGCACCATAGCTTACCTGCCTCGCGTCCCCAGCCTTGGAGGTCTACACCAAGGATTTTAGGGTTAAGCCCAGCGAGCGGGTCGCGTATTTCAACGATACATTTGCATTCCTTATTAGAGGACTTCATTCTCTGTCGTGTATCGTTTCGTATTATACGTCATTTGCAACCGATTCGTTGCGAGGGAGGGTCCATGCCTTGGAGAGGATCATCCCATCCTTCTCCCTCATCGCCGATCGATTAGGTCTTTCTGAACATGGTCACCACGTGTGTCATGGTACTAGGGGGAAGGTGGGGGGGGGGATAAGAAAAGAGGGGAAAGAATTGCCTAGACCACCGGATATTACTTTGGTGCCCCTGCGTCGGAAGACACCTGGAATCGGATAACCTCTTTGCGAATCACGCACTTTTGGAGTTGGGTTTCGAGTTATGGGACTAAAATAGAAAAAAAATCTAATCATCTTGGCAACTGCGAAGGCAGATGTCCACAAGCCTCTTGGGGTGGTTCTTCCGGCTCGTGTATGTCTTTTTTTTTTCACTGGACATGCCACACAATGCCAGTGCCTTGTCTGGGGCCTGAAACTGTGCTAGTTAATGGTTTGCTTTGATGTTGCTTTTGGTCCTGGCCTCATTGAAAGGGTTTGACGCTAATGAACTATGGCAATGCCTCGCAAGAGGGGTTTTTAAGCCTTTTGTTTATTGGATCTATCATAGTTTGAGGGGTTTTATATATATGGACCGTAATCTGGCAGAACCGATTTGCTGTAATGCTATAATTGAAGCTTAGTATATATAGTCACTCGGTTTGTCAGTGACGTACGGTGTGATGAATTATGCGGTTGGATCCGCAGTAGGAACTTGTTGGGAGATTGGAAGTAACACCGTAACAGACGAGGACTTGCTTTCCTCTCGAGAATTGCGTCTTTTAGCTTCTTCTTCTTAAATGTACGTCTTATACTAATCGCACTGGAATGTTTGCTTCTCGTGTTAATATTTGTTTCTCTCTCTCTTAATAGGTAATCAAATCAAAGCTCCTTCTTCCATACAAGGCAACCTGTTTTTGATGGCGACTGTGTGGACCGAGAGACCGTTTGTTTGCTGCTTTCCTCTAGGTGGGGAAACTTCAACTTTCGCTGAACTACCAGTGAAGGACCCATTGTGCTCACACAGATGGCTAGCGTTTAGCTGAAACTGGTTGGCGAATAAATACACATTTGTTGTCACGTTGCGAGCAAAGGAGTCTTGTGTCTACTATTGTAAAACTGACCGTTAGTGACCATCGTAAACTGCGCCTGGTCGTAATTGTAGCAGATGCCAGTCCTAAATTGCTCTAAATATTCTTAACTCCCAGCATTCACATCACAGGTTTAGGTGTCATGAATTTAATCATTAGTAAAGTAAAACTTAAGCCTTGGTAACTTGCAGAGAGTATATTAGAGATTAACGCGGAGTAAATAAATAAGAGAGGATAACGACGGTGAATAAATGTATGGTATTTGTGTAAAACCCCTTTCTATACCTCCAAGGTGGGAAGAAATAAAGAAATACGTATAGAACTTACGTATACAGGGTGGGGCAGAAAGAACTCGCCCATTTGGGAGGGGCGTAGCTAGGGGCGGGGGCAGAGTACACCAATGGGGAAGATGTCATTAGACAGCTGTGTTAATGCCTTTTTGAATGCACAACATGGCTTGGTCGGTTGAGCACCGTGCTTTCGTTGCGGAAGGGTTCATTAAAACTGGCGGTTCTGTGATAAAGACCCAGCATGCTTTTCGCATTCATTTTGCGCTAGGTCTCCAGGTTTGACTCCATGCGATTTCTTTTTGTGGGGCTACCTCTAAAGCTCGGGTGTACCAACGTCGTCCCAACACTTTGGTTGCACTGAACGAGGCGATAACCCGAGCAGTTTCTGCCATTCTGCCTGAAATGACCCGAAAACTACCGACATAGGCTCAATCAGTGTATATTGCCAACAAAGGCAAACACTTGAGTTGTATAATTTCTAAATCTCATTGATTTAAAACTGCATTAAGTGTACTATTCAGGAATATAAATAGAAATATTGCATCTGTCGTGGTTCGGTTTTTATTAGCTTCCCAAATGGGTGAGTTCTTTCTGCCCCACCCTGTACTTAACGGAAGAATGTAATCTTTGAGATTATCGGGTTGAACTGCCAGATTCCTCGAAATGATCTTTGATATCGAGTTCCTTGAAATCTATTCTTTGAACTTTGGAAACTTTTCTTCACGGTGGAGATCGGTCATCTAGGTCTGCCACGTGCGCTCTTAAAGGAATTTTGTGGCCGTTTATTAGCAGAGGAGGATTCCTGTTACAAACTTAATTAGGCATCTGAATCCTTCCCCGGATGACACTATATATATTTGATGGGAAGATCCGATTTCGCCGTTGTCTTCGCGCGCGGCACGATTTCGATTCGGCAGCCGCTAACAAAATCACTAATCTAATAAATGCTTGTTGCCAGCTTGATTCCAATGCCCTTAGGGATTAGCACATGCAGCAACTGTTCTGAACCCTAAAATTATTGCCGTTTCCTCGCATCCAACGATATCATCGATCCGGATTCTTTAAATCTGACGCGCGACGAGGCCCATCTTCTTGATCTTAGTCAGGATGTTAGTCTACTTTGGGCATCTGCAGAGTCAAGATTAAAACAAAGGCCCTTTGGATAGCC
Organism: Glomeris maerens; assembly: GCA_023279145.1. NCBI lineage: Eukaryota > Metazoa > Arthropoda > Diplopoda > Glomerida > Glomeridae > Glomeris > Glomeris maerens. The sequence continues at coordinate 55,842 of WWPM01024552.1, read as the reverse complement.
AAAAATGATGCTTCCTTATGAAATTTCACCGATGTAGCCGCGACACGTCTGCTCTCCAATGATTTTCGTCTTACCGATGTCGCGCTTTGGGGGGGAGGTCGTTTTAACGTAGGAGTTGTATTCTTTTTTAGATGGCCTATTGGTTTCATTGATTTTATTCCTGGTACACTTTTACTGCTCTCGGAGTTGGGTGCGACTTTTATTGGTTCTGGTCGAGCGCAGGAGGAAAGAAAAAGAAGGGGGGAGTTTAGGATGGATCTTAGATCTAACCCTGGAAGACAGTAGGTGAATAAATGTGCTGCGTTGGGGAAATGTCCGCCAGGGGGCTTGAGGCATGATGGGTGGGGGGAAGGGGAAAGGGACCTTTCGTTTGTTTTGTGGGAATTCGCTGAGAATGTGAAGGTATTATGCTCCTGTAGTTGATGGCGTTGATTGTGATAGTGATGAAGACTAAGTTGATTAGGGTTGTGACGAATGTGTGTGATGAACATGTTGTTAATGATCATGCTGGTGTAGATACGTTGAATGATGTTGACGCTGTAAGTAGACAGGTTGGTGGGGATGGTAGTTTAGATGTTTACAGGCTTAATGATTTTGAAGAGCTGTAGATGATGTTAATGAGGTTAACGAATTTGATGCCGTAGATGAAGATGACAATGATGCTAGTGTTGGTGAGTTTAATTATGTTGATGCTGTAGATGAGGATGATGATTAGTTTAGATGATGATGGGTTTAATGATGTTGATGCTGTAAGTGGTTTGGTTGGTGGTGACGGTGAAGATGAGGATGATAGTTTTGATGATGTTGATGGGTTTAATGTGATGTTTACGCTGTAGATGAGGATGACGAGGATGATGATGAGTTTAGATGTTGATTGTTGTAGATGGGTTTAATGGTGTTGACGAGTTTAATGATGTTGATTGTTGTCGATGAGGATGACGAGGATGATGATTAGCTTAGATGACGATGGATTTAATGATGTTTATTGTTGTAGATGAGTTTAATGATGTTGATGCTGTAAGAAGTTTGGTTGGTGGTGATGGTGAAGATGAGGATGATAGTTTAGATGATGCTGGCGAGTTTAATGATGATTGTTGTCGATGACTATACCGGTTTAGATGAGTTTAATGATGTTGATGCTGTAGATGAAGATGACAATGATGCTAGTGTTGGTGAGTGTAATTATGTTGATGCTGTAAGTAGATAGGTTGGTGGTGACGGTGAAGATGAAGATGAGGATGATAGTTTAGATGATGTTGATGGGTTTAATGATGTTGATGCTGTAAGTAGATTGGCTCGTGGTAAAGATGAAGATGAGGAAGATAGTTTAAATGATGTTGATGAGTTTAATGATGTTGATGCTGTAAGAAGATTGGTTCGTGGTGAAAATGAGGATGATAGTTTAGATGATGTTGATGAGTTTAATTATGTTTATGTTGTAGATGAGGATGACGAGGATGATGGTCAGCTTAGATGATGATAGATTTAATGATGTTTATTGTTGTAGATGAGTTTAATGATGTTGATGCTGTAGATATGGGATGATGCTAACGTAGATGATGTTGATGGGTTCAATGATCTTGAGGTTGATGAGTTTCATGACATTGATAAGCTTAATGATGTGTAACGAGCTCAATGACATCGATGCCGTTTGTAGGAGGTGTTTTCTGCGGATGATGACGATAAGCTTTACGGGGTTGCAAGTTGGGATGTTGATGCTGTGAAGGAGGATGATGATCATGTTGATGCTGCAGGTGAAGATTACGATAGCAACGGTGATGAGGATGCTTGCGATGTTGTCGTCGAATGCGACCATGATGGAGGCGGGGATCGGAGAAGGGCCAGTGGAGTTAGTGAAATGCAATGATATGAACGGGGATGAGGGGTGACAAAAGGAATGGGGGAGGGCTATTTTAAGGGTGGGGGGGGGAGAAGGAAGTGGGAGGGGCCAGGGAGGAGTTTGACAAATGCGAGTGGAGAGTGGCGATTGAATTTCTCGAATCGATAGATGCGAGCGCTGAGCGCGAAATTGCAGCCAAAGCATGCAATAAATGTTGGTAGGGGATTGTTGGGCAAGGGACCATTTGCCCAATACGCCCCAACAAAGTCACCCCACGAGGGAAGAGGAGGGAGGGTGGGTTCAAATCGCATCTCAAACTTGATTACCTAGTAGAGATCTTGGATATCTTCTGCAGCACCTCGACATGCTCTGCGCTGCAATCGGGCCCTTTCTTCTTGTCCTTCCTCCTCCTCCTTCAAGGGTCTTGTTCCTCTTACCCCCTTAATAAGAAACGATGTTCTAGTTTACGTGCATAATTGGAATTTTTCCTGGGTAAAATTTGAACCGGGACGAAGTCATTTAACGTTGGGAAAGCTGATGCCGCAATTCTGTCACCGACTTCTTGATGAAAAGGAAAGTACCTAAGAAAGAAAAGCACTTGCATCTTCTCTTTAAACGATGTGTGCTTCTTAGAACCATCATTTGGCCCTTTGGAAGAACCTGTGAAACATTATCTAAGAACACGTGTCGAGCGAAGGGGCAGCTTTCGCGTCTCGCGGTTGCCGCGTTACTAATGGTATTGAAAATGGATTTCCAGATTCGGTTGTGGACGGCAAACGGCAGCCTAGATAGTGTCCTAAGGCTCCTTTCTTAATTGTTTGGTAATATATTGAGGACCTTCATCAATGTCACTTATCGAAATGGATCCCGCGTCTTATCTGCAGCTATCGATTCCTCGGCGCAACTTCCCGGGGAAACTTAAAAAAAAATAGGAATCGATATTTTGTAATCAGATTGCCACTTTCATTTTGCGAGTAATGAATCATTTGTAGATTTTCCCCAATCTGAAACTCAACTTTAAGGATTTTACGTCCAGATTGTTGTTTTCGCGACACGATTCACCCCAAATTAGTACTTCCCATTCCTCCCAAGTGTTATTTTGACAATGAAGAAAGCAGCAGTAAGCTCTCCTTCTACTTAAGACCTTTCTTAAGCTTTCTTTTTCCATCCCGACCTTAATTAATTTCCCCAGCTTTAATTAAAGATATGGATTGTTTCTCAGTCGTCTTACGGCGAGCGCTTCGCTTTGTCTTCAATCTGTTAGGAATTTAACCACGTCTTAACAGGGTCTTAAAGAGGGGGAAGGGTTGTGGTGTAATGACGGATTTTAGGTGTAAACTCGATGATGAGGTTTGTTGGGTGGGGGTGAGGGAAGAAATAAGCGAGAGGAATTTGTCGGCGGCGCGGTGAAGCTCCGCGCGCGTCAGCTTCGTAAATCGAAAATCAATGGGCCCATTAGTTTGAAGATGAGAAATTGGAGATGAGAATTCTCCGAGATTGTAGTGTGTGTATTACTTTAGCATCGCAGCGTAACAACCTAGTTATATCCGTTAACGCGGAGTGTTGACGGCAACGCCGCTTCGATCGGCGTTAAGCGGGCTTCGTGGTGGAGCGCGCAGGAACCTTATTAATAATGTAGGGAGTTACGAAAGTACTGAATTAGCTTAAACGAATAATGCAAATAAGGGGACACAATGCCGATTTTGTTTGATTATGTAAATGTAATCATCGCAAATTGCTATAATCAGGCTGTCGGTAAATAGCAGCGGAAGCGACAACACGATCGCCCTTCCCGGGAAACAAAACATGAATATCTCTAATTTCATTTGCATTTTTTGAATGCTATCTGCATTCCTAAGCTTGTTAATATAGAGCAATTTGAGTTTATCGCGCAGAGGGGGTGCGTTCGTTGCCTTCATCGGCGGAGCAAAGTCCCGTATCTTCGTTTCATCTATGGATATCCTGAGTTTTGATGGTGCAGTGGAACAGTACTAACTTTCTGAGTGTCATCAGCCGGTTTTCAGCAATTTTTGAAGAAAATAAGCATTACAAAAGATGCAATTGAGATTGTTGACAAGCCGCGTTTGCACGTTGAAAGCTGCGCTCGCTCCCCTCCGTCGCCGCGCCGATTCCGCGTTTCTTTTGTGAAATTCGCCTGGTAAATATGGGAATGAGTTCCGGGAAGTGTACGGAAACGCTTTTTAAGGTCCCTAATGTAGTTTTTAAATGTAATTTAGTGAGATTTTATCGCATGGATTTGGATCGCGCGCACGGAGCATCGTTGTCGCTTTTAACAGTAAGATGCGGTTATAATTTTGCCTATTCGAGGGAAGGGGGAGTTTGTGGACATCATATCGTGTTATTAGGACTCCAATGATGATCTCGTCATCCCGGGATGGCCCTAGCAATTTCGGACAAATGACCCAGCCGCTAGCTAGCGTGAGATCGCGAGGAACTCTTTTCATCGGATTCCCGTTGTTGTTGGTTTTTTTTCTTTTCTTCCCGCTAGCTGTCAACATGGAAAGGGGTATGTTATGAACCCAGTGGGGTCGGGTTGTCATCAGGGGTGTGTGGGATAAATGCAATTGTGCCCAACAATGAAAGCTGGGACCTCGGTTGTTATTATCGTACACCGGCTGCTGCTCGCTGCGTCGCGAGATAATTAAAAGACAGGCATTAGGTTTGAATGAGGTACGTTCTTAATAGTGAAACTAGGGAATTTTTATACACAGTTTTGGTGGGTGGGGTTGTGTGTGTGGAAGGGATACGGATCGTTATTCTTCACGTATGTAAGAAGCGGAAGCGTGTTCGCGACGCCGCGCTCTCGCATTCGAGCCGTGGTTGGCGTTACCGTTTGGAAACGACAAGAACCAACCTTACTTAGTTATATCGAAAATATGTTTGCTTTTGCCAGTGGAAAGAGACTTGGGGGCAATTATGAAATGAATGGGGGAAAAAGAAACAGTTTTGATGGGGAAACATTAATCAAGTCGAGAGAGTAATTCGGCGTGGAGAAATGCTCAAAAGAAACGTAATTGGATCCCGTTTCCAAGGATCTACTGGGACCTCTTCGTGAACTTATCATGGGGCACCCCTACACACACATAATGAACCATTGCGTTCAATATTTTTCTCGAGAGCAGAGACCGTATAGAAATTTGTGTTTCCCTTGCGCGCGTGTGTAACCGATATCAAAATTCGGTTTTGGATTGATCATATGTGGCTTAAAAGGGTAATTACAGTGATTTTTAATTTTACGTTTTGATCTTGTTTAACGACGTACTTAAGAAGATATTCGTCTGGTTCTCGCAAGGCGCCCGAAGAGAAACGGGAAAGATTGCGTACTGAATATCAATCGAAAAGTCGGTATCTTAATATCTCTTTTTTTATTGCTTTTGTTTGCAAAGTTAATGCAGTTAATGGAAAACCCACGTCAGCAACCGAAAAGGAAAGATGAAAACACCAGACGCACCGTGAACGTCGTCAATATCTTTAAATTGCTTACGTTCGTAAACTTTTTCTCGTTGTTTTCAATTTATTTATGAAATACGCAATTAACTTTAGACATTTTCTTCGTAAAATGTACCAAATACCGAGTGGTTTGCATCGGCTTGGAAAGAAATTTAATCGGGTAAAACAACATTTTTATTTCACTATACTCTGTTTCCGGTGAACTTTTGTCTCCTTGCTCCGCCCACTTACCGGGGACTTTGCCTCGGTTGGTGGACGCTGGCTCGCGGAGAGTCCCGGTTGGCTCTTGGCACCCGGGCGAGGCGGAGTTACCCGGAAAGAGGCGTGGCTGAAAGCAACTCTGACACGGAACAGAGTATATATATTTAAAATCGTGTTTTTTAAAAAAAAAAATGGAAAGCCGAATCTTGAGAAAGAATGTCGACTGAAGACTGAGATAGACAAACTTTTATTCGTGGTGTTTCGTGAAGCGAATAAAAACAATATTTACTAGGTAATTAATTTAAAACACGATCCCTGTGGCGCGTCGAGACTAAAAATCACATTGTACGTCAAAATGTCCGCGTAAGTCGTAAAAAATGAGACGGAAAACACCGGGCAGCTGCCGGATCGGATCGGTGCGCACGGGTTCAGCTTCTCGTCATTATCTTGAGGTACTCGAGCGCGTTCCGTGCCGCGTCGTTCTGCGCTTCCTTCGCCGTCTTGCCGGACCCCGGGCAGACCGCGACCGGTAGCGTGGACAACTGCACCAAGCACTGGAACTGTCCTGCCGAGTTCCAAAACCAAATTGGATTTACTCACTCGCTGGACGGGTGGTGAACCGTGAAAAGGGATCGGGGAAGTCGGGGCCCTCACCGCTCTTACTGAGCTCCTCGATGTCGACGAACGTGATGTCGAACCCGTGGTCCTTGCCGATGCCCAGCAGCAGGAGTTCGTGGTCGCGCCACTCGCAGAGGTTAACGTTGCGGAGCAGGTTGAGGTTGTCGCCGGGGGCCGCGCGCAGGTTGCGGTAGAACTGGCCGATCTTGTGCGCGATCGACGGGGTCAGGTTCGGGATCCTCGGGTCCCTCAAGCCGGGGCATCTCTGTTTTGTCATCAAAGTAAAAGTCAGATCTTTGACTCGTAAGAAGACAAAGGCAATAAGCCTTTATTGGACCAACATGTTTCGAGGAGTCATCATCAGGGCAACAACATTTCCGACAATTAACGCAAACCTCTTCCTCGTCGTCGTCCAAGACGTTCGGGTTTTCTTGCCGCGTCGGCATGTCCTTTAGCCTCTGCAGCATCTTGTTGGCTGCCTGGCGTTTCGCGAGCTTCTTTGACTTGCCGGTACCTTTTGGGAAAGTTAAACGGATTCTGTGTTTATTTTGTACGATTTCAGAAATGCCCTCCCCCGGCTCCTTTCACCTCGCTCTTCGTGCTTCTTCACCGAACAGCACATGATGAAGGTCCTTTCGTGAGGCAGGCCGTCTTCTTCGATGACATCGTAACCCGGCGGCGGCCACCTGCGAGACATGCACAGCTCCTGCAGGGCTCCTACCGGGTTGCCCGGGATCCCGTCGTCGTAAGGAGACAAGATCTGAGTTGTGTTTCTGGGATCACAAGGTAAGGTAAGTGTGTTTTTTTTTTTAAATCTATTTGTGCAAAATTGTGGGTGCATGCATGTAATTTTGACCCAGGTAGTTACTGTGGCCACTAGCATCTGGTTAACTGAACGAAGCATGTGGCCAAAAAGTGTCTCGGGGAGTTACTTATGGCCACTTCTGGTATGCGTAGCCCTAATTAGTATCCAAAAGTATCTCCCTGGAAGTACGTTGGCCACTAGCATCTGGTTAACTGAACGAAGCATGTGGCCAAAAAGTGTCTCAGGGAGTTACTTATGGCCACTTCTGGTATGCGTAGCCCTAATTAGTATCCAAAAGTATCTCCCTGGAAGTACGTTGGCCACTAGCGTCTGGTGAACTGAACGAAGCATGTGGCCAACGTGTATCTCCCTGGAATTACTCTGGCCACAAGCGTCTGGTTAAGTCAATGGCACATGTGGCCAAACGTGTGTTACATGTCGGTCGGCGAAACGTCATTGGTGTCTTGCGGATGAGCGACGGCCGAAGGGGTCGTGGTGATGCTAGCCCCGTGGGCGGCCAATAGGATCTCGAGCACAGCCTTAGCGGCCCCATGCTTGGCCTTCTTCTTGCTCTGGCCCGTTCCCGAGGCCGTAATCTCCCCAACGGTCACCCTGTACACGAACGTGGGCTCGTGCACTGCGCCCTCGATGGACAGCAGGTCGTACTTGGGCGTTATTCCCATTCGAGCGCAGAATTCTTGTAAGAAACTAATGGGCGTCTTGAGAGGGGCGCTGTTGCCGGCCGCAAGGGCCGCTTTCGTCACCGCATCAATCGCGTCCATCGTCCGGCTTCCCTTCAACGCCATCTTCAACGGCACCTCCCTCCTCCCCAATGCAGTTAAGCCACGCCTCCCGCGCGGCCCTCACTACCATAGATACACCCAATGGCAGCGATTCTAAACGACCGGCCTGCAAACGCGTTCGTTCCGCAGCGCCATCTCTCGACATGAAGCATAACTATGAACGCTTTTTGCACGTATATTCGCAATAGAACTCGCGCTAATTATTTATTTCTGCGACCGAACTTTTTCTAATTCAATTTGCAATTCCATTTTCTTCAACTGAAATTTTTGTTCCAGGTCAATCTTGGCGATTTCAAACTCCCTCTGGGCCCTTTTGTCCCGCAGTTCCTTCTCCTGCATTTCCTTTTCGGTCCTTCGCTTCTCCGCTTCTATCTCCGCGTTCTTCTCCACCTTGAAATTTCAAAAAAGTAAAATCCGATTCACGTACTCAATGGAATCTGAATGCCATATATACCTGGAGTTTTTGAATTGCCAGCAAGCGATCGAACTTCCTGTTCTCGAAATCAAGTTTCTGCATCGCCACGTCTTTGTACGAACGCGTTTTAGTTGCCGCGATATCCGCAAGCGCCTTTAGCGTGGCTTTGGGACCAGATCCGTCTTCTTTTTTCCCTTTGACACCTAATCCGGACAGTAACATTTCAACGTACTGCTTCAGTTCCGCCGATTCTAAAGTTTTCGGTTCCGCGTTCACGTCGTCATCATCATCATCATCATCATCATCAACAACAACAACCGATTCGTGTGTATGGCCCTAAAATCAGTGACTTAATAATTGTATAACTTTTTTGGAATATTCTTAGGGCTGTTGTGGTTATAAATTACCCGGTTAGTTGGGATAGCCTCCCCAACTTCCGTTGAATTGTCGGATTCGCATTGCGGCGCGGAGGAACCGGATGCGGCGTTCGGTAATTGCGTGGTGCCCATTACTTCATCGAGTAGTTCGAAGTACGGGCATTGTTTAAGAGCCCAGCCTTAAAGCGAAAAGGTATACACGTGTTTACCGTATTTCCTGAAATTCTCGGTGTTTTTCATGTCGTTGTTTATGTACAGGGTGTCTTCAAAAAGACATGTACACGTACAAGTGGATACTGAAAATGTTTTTGGGAAGTGGAGAATGTTGCCGAGGTTCAACGTCGTTGGACGGTTGAATTTGGTACACCGCCACCGACAAGGATATAACAACAAGGGTTTGAGGAACTTCACAGTATAAAATAAAACAGACCTCGTATTTCTATCTCATTTCGTTGCCGAGTTACAACGCCCCAAAGAGTGTATATACAAGGTGAGGCCGGAAAGTTCGGTGAATGGTCAGATTGTACGAATTTCAAGGAACCCAGAAACATTTCGATACGTGCGAATTGAATGTTGATATCTAAGCTAAGAAATGTGTGATGTGCACAGGCATTGTGTGACGTTTCCTTATGACGTCACAGTTACTAAAGTGTTGCATCAAAACTAGTCGTTCCAGGTGCGAGTCAACATGAAATTCTGCTTCAAACTGGGAAAATCGGCAACCGATACCCACGATATGTTACAGAAGGTGTACGGGGAAGAAGCTGTGACTCGAAAATGCGTGTATGACTGGTTTAAGCGTTTCCGGGAAGGACTCGAATCTCTTGAAGACGATCCTCGTACAGAAACAGATTCCCGAACTTTACCACCCTCCGTATTCCCCTGACCTGTCACCTCCGGACTACTTTCTGCTTCCTCATTTTAAATCTTCAATGAAAGGACACAGATTTCTGGACATTCCGGATATTCAAGCTGCTGTGACAAGGCAGCTCCGAAGAGAACCGAAAGAGAACTTCTCACAAGCCCTGCAACAGTTGCACACACGTTGTCAAAAGTGCATTGCGGCCCAGGGGGCCTACTTTGAAGGACAGTAAATTGTTTTTCCTGCAATACTTCTCCACGTGCCTTTTTTCGAGTCATTCACCGAACTTTCCGGTCTCACCTTGTATGTCTTTTTGGGACACCCTGTATATATACCTTTATCTAGACACGTGTCCTGGTCCGGATCGGTTCCGGAGGAATTCAGTTTCTCTTTGACTTCCTTGTATTTCTTAATGAGGCAGTCAAAGCCGTTCTTCACTTGCTTGTCGTCGCAGCGCGCGATGCACAGATCCGTGCGCATCGTTCGCAAGAAAGTAATGCGCGACGAACTCTTCTGAAATAACCGATTTGAAGAAATAAAGTTCGAATTATATCTGCTTCAAATACAATGAACCAAATAAGGCCATGCTAGCGTTTAATAATTTATTTAATAGAGATATTAAAATCGTACGAACGTATATAACTTGCCGCGAATTTCTATTTACAAGCGTTTAGAATTTTAATACCGGCAACAAGCGGTTACGTCTTTTGCGAAAGAGGAAAGTATAGGCGACTATGTGGCCTTGTTGGGAACACATCAGTTCGGAATTCAAACGCCCATTGTATGGCTCGTAAGCCTATAACCCAACGATCATTGCTCTAAGATGGAAATACGCGCCACTGGCCTTATTAAGGGCATGGGGCCTTATTTGGCACGATTACCTTTAATAATTGAAATGAAATTTGAGAAATAGGACTTAATTCACCAAGTATTTATCGTAGTTAGTGCGGATATAGTCGGCCACGCTCATCTTCAAGCCCTCGGTCCATTTGAACGACTTTCTCGGTTGCTCGGGACCTTTACGTTTTCGTTTTGCCCTAGAACTATCCCAATTTGGGGCGCCAGCCATTTTGTTCATGACGAAAAGTCGAAATGTGTCGCTTTTATTTCGGGGGAAAAAGCTTCTCTCCGCTGGCTTTTTTCTCTCGGCAGCTTATAAGCAGCTGGGCAGAACATTCGGCTTAACTGCTGAAACGGCTTTTGAGACGTTTTTCCGCTTATAAGCGGTGCTTTGACTTGTATTGCAACACTCCCCAATGTCATAAAAAAAAGCCCCGAACCAACCCCCAAACCAACCCCCACCCCACTTGTCACCCTGACATCATGAAACCAAATGATACGCGAAAGATGGAAAATTTATTAAACGTTTTAGAATGCTATTATGCTGTTTATTATAGTTCATCTATACGACAGTAGGTGTCGCGGTAATAGCAATGTAGTGACGTCAGCCTTTAAACCCTCCCATCCCCCCGTAAAGACATGACATGTCCCCTAGGCGGTTGGCGTCTTTTCTGCGCTTGCGCGGAACATTTGGCTTTATAAGCGGCTTATAAGCGGTGCCTTGAAACGCCTACTTTTTTGTGTGTCGGGGGGGGGGGGGGGAAGGATAGGTTTATTGAAGATGTGTTGCCGGATTCGGTACCCACCGTGCCAATGGAAACTAGCTTTTCCGTCAGCTAATCAGGGACGAACGCAGCCCGGATGACGTCACCGCGCGGTTCGGAACGGTGACGACCGCATCGCGCTGACGTCACAATCGCGTTGTGTTGCGTTGCTTGCAATGGAGTATACTCCTACGGTATGTATACATTGCCCAGCATGCATCGGGACCATCACTTTCGATGGTCTCCGGAGTCCCAATGCTCGGCTTTCCGAGGTCTGTTTTCGCTATAAAAACCCAGTTTTGATCGGTTTCGACTCATCACGAAGGTGGATTCGACGTTTCTGCGTCCGGTTTGGCCAGTTTAGTGTCGTTTTTCAGCCATGAAACACTGGGAAATTTCGCTTTTCTAAAAATTCAACGAAGTACATAATCCAACGTTTGATTTTCCTCTCTATGGGGCGAATTTGAATTCTGATTTTGTTTCTTTGGCGCAGACTGTCTTCTGCAGCAACAAGTGAAGTCGGGCTTGAGAAAGTCTTGAGGGTCACCATGGTATCAGGTCTAACTTCTCAAGATCCCATCGCCCAAATGAACACTTACAGGTCTTTCGTTTCGATGCTCGTCGATCCCGGTGCAAGTTAGTACCAAAAACGCATTGAAAAATGCGGAATTCCCAACCTTGTAAACCTTTTCATGACATTATTCCCAACAGAGGACGAGAACAAGTTGAAAGCGGCCCAAGAACTCAGCGAGAACTTCGAGGTTTGTTAAAAAACTTCTCGGTGGGAAAACCTTAAATGCCCAAGAATAGGTCGGTTTTTGCAGGGGAAACTGGCAGATGTTGTACACTAACATATCCTAAAGTGTTGACCATGAATTTAGAAACACCCTGTATACACAAATGGGGTGCCGTAATTAAAGGGTTAATAAGTACACGTTTATCTCTTAAATTATTAACCCGCCTTCGAACGTGATTCGCCTTTCTCGGTTCCCGAAGACTATCGTGTCCTCGCCGCAGTACCCCGCGTTCCTCGAGCACGCCGTGCGCATCTTCCTCAAGATCCTCCAAGACGGCGAGCCGCACTTCCTCGCCGAATACAATGTACGGGCGTTGGTAGTCTGTATACTTGTTTTAGCAGTAGGATTTTTAAGAGTAGCGTGCAACGATGAAATCTAAGATAAGATGTTGAGCGCGATCCCGCTTCTTTTGCGGTTTTCGAGCGCGCGTTGATGTCCCTTGACGCTGATAAGATCTGAGCCGTCGAAATGGCTCTTCAAGAGTGAACTTAAAGAGGCGCGAGACGGTAACTTGGGAATTGTTTTGTGTGTCTGCGGCAGCAACTGCGCAAGTTGATCCTCGAGATCCTGCACAGGATCCCGACGAACGAGCACCTGAGGCCGTTCGCCAAGCAGATCCTGTCGCTGATGTTCAAGTTCCTCGAGGTAAGACGTTCTTCGTCTCCGTTTCCCGGTCGGGCAGCGGTAATCGGGGTAACCGTCTTTTAAAGACGGAGAACGAAGAGAACGTGCTGGTCTGCCTGCGCATCATCATCGAGCTTCACAAACAGTTCCGGCCGCAGTACAACGTCGAGATCCAGCATTTCCTGCAGTTCGTGAAGACCATCTACAAGGACCTGCCCAACTACCTGAACAAGATCTTCGAGCCGAGGGCCCCGGTCAAGGTGAAGGACCTGAGCGAGATGAACGCGGACGCGCTGCTCCTCGAGACCTTCACCATCACCACCGTCCAGACCGAGAAGAAGAACCAAGACGGCACTCTGATCTCGGTCCGTGTAATTCTTTTTGCGGTAGTAGGGCTTAGTAGAGTATACAACGAGTTGCCGTAATGTGAATAGTGGAGAGATGAAAACAAGAAATACTTTGTAGAAGATGTATGAGACTAGTAGAGACATTAGAACATATTTGACAATCAATGCATTTCAGTTGAAATGTGACAGGTTGATAAATAAATCACGTAAATCCTTTTCTCACAGAACTAAACCTCTCTACTGTCATGGTAAACAACCTACTTCCATATTTTTAAAAAATGGTCGGGCCCTCTACCAACTGCGGTGAAATCAAAGCTAATTTCCAGAGAAATATCAGGGGGGGTCATAATTTTCTGGCCACTCAGTGTATACATATTTCTGAGGGCGATTCAAATGAAAACAGGCTAGTCCACCGTGTGCACTGTAGGTTGAGGCAAGAAAAATACTAGCTTGCTGATAGTATGTACGGATATGCGTTTCTTGCGATGGGATGGGTGTTGGAGGTTATTTTGTTTGTTGAAGCGCAGTTGCGTATGATTTTGTAAGATGGGTGGCACTCCAGTTAAGATTTATCATTGCACGCAAAATGGATTCCTCGAAAGAAGAACAAAGAAGCGTAATAAGGTTTTTAACAGCTGAAGGTGTTCGGCAAACCGTCATTCACAGGCGTGTGGTTGCTGTTTATGGAGAACATTCGTTGTCACTGTCGGTAGTGAAGTCGTGGAGCAAGCGGTTTGGACGACGAGGTAAAGCAAGAGGTGATGAAGATCCTGAAGTCACAGCCCGCAGAGTTTTACGAACAGGGAACCGCGCGGCTAGTTACACGATGGGATAAGTGCCTAAATGCGGGTGGAAATTATTTTTAAATCAACGCTACAGTTTTCGTAAAAAAACCCATTAGCCTGTTTTCATTTGAATCGCCCTCACAGATAGATAGAAGGAACATTAAGTTTGGAAGTAAAGGGGGTTCAAAACTGTAGCCAAGTATTCAGTAGGTAATGTCGAGGCAGACGGGGAGAGTGGAAATAAATGAAATGATACCGGGGATTTGACGGGATTCGCAGTACAACCTGATCCCGAAAGCCGTGCTGTCGCTGAAAGTGCTCGCCGAGCTGCCCATCATCGTGGTGCTGATGTACCAGCTGTACAAGCCGAGCGTGCACGTGGAGGTGTCCGAGTTCATCCCGCTCATCATGAACACGATCGTGCTGCAGCCGGCCGTCCACCACCGCTCCAGCGCCACGTTCAACCGCGAGGTGTTCGTCGACTTCATGGCCGCGCAGGTCAAGACCCTCTCGTTCCTCGCGTACATCGTCCGCGTCTACCAGGACACGGTCAACCAGCACGCCAGCATGCTCGTCAAGGGCATGTTGGGGCTGCTGGCCCTCTGCCCTCACGAGGTGGCGCACCTGAGGAAGGAGCTGCTCATCGCGGCCAGGCACATCCTCGCCACGGACCTCAGGAACAGTAAGGTCCCTCGGTTAGGTCCGCCGACATCCGAAGTTTAGAATGTTGATTTTCCGGCAATTCTTTGGTAGAATTCGTGCCGTTCATCGAGAGGTTGTTCGACGAGAGCGTCCTCATCGGCACCGGATGGACCACGCACGAGTCCCTCAGGTGATGCTACCTCCCCTCTCTCGATTAGGTCCAACCCCCCCTAACATAACCCGAACGCGGTTCTTCAGGCCCCTTGCGTACAGCACGCTGGCAGACCTGGTGCACCACGTGCGCCAGCAGCTGCCGCTCTCCGACCTGGCCACGGCCGTCAACCTGTTCACGAAGAACGTCCACGACGAGTCGCTGCCCACCAACATCCAGACCATGTCCTGCAAGCTGCTCCTCAACTTGGTCGATTGCATCCGGCAGAAGAGCGAGCAGGAGAACGGAAACGTAAGGAGGGTCTCTCTCTCTCCCCCTGCCGTTTTTTTAAGGGCTGCCATCCCTTTTGCGATCGCACGCTTCTTCGCAACTAGGGACGCGACCTTCTCATGAGGATGCTGGAGGTGTTCGTGCTCAAGTTCAAGACGATCGCCAAGCTCCAGCTTCCCGCCTTGACCCAGAAGTGGTGCGGCAGACTTCAAAGTACCGCGTCCGCCCCGAACCAGGCCCTTACCCCGGCGGCCGCGCCGGCCCCTTGCGCCTCCTCGTCTTCGGCCGTCGAGAGCCCCACGCCGTGCCTGCAGCAGATGCCGCCGCAGACGCCGGACGTGAAAGACGACTTCAAGTCGACCGGGTCCATCTCGGGTGACCTTAAAGACGACAAGGTAAATTGGTCTCGACCAAACTGTCCGGTCGGATGCTGCGATTCCCGAAGCAAGTTGTTTGTTGTTTTTACATCGCTTACTAACAAGTTTCTCGCTTTCGGTCCATTTAAGCCTTTTCGGTCCCGTTAAGCCTTTTCTGTTCCCTTGTAATAAGACTTTTCCCGTAGACGTCTATTGATTCGGTAAGTTTTCAGCCGATCAAGTTCGGATTCCCGTGTTCCCCGTCCGGCTCGTACACGGTCGCGGACTGCCGGAGTCTCGTGAAGACTCTCGTCTGCGGGGTTAAGACGATCACGTGGGGCGTGACCAACTGCAAGGCTGCTTCCGGTCAGTTTCTTTCTTCGCGGTTTTTGAAATCGAGGTTGCTCCGGTATTAAAAACTGGGGTTTTCGCGTTCGCCGCCAAGACGCGGCGCTGGCTCAGAATAAGCAGTACCAGCCGAAAGAGACCCTCGTCTTCATCCGCTTGTTCAAGTACGCGATGAAGGCCCTGGACATCTACACGCTGGCCGCGGCACCCGTCAACCAACTGCAGATGCGAGCGGCCCCTCAGTCAGTCGCGATTACTCCTACACGCGGTCGTGATATACGAGTTTGCGGTCCGTTTAGCGTTGGGTTTTCTTAGTATCCAGACCGTGAGAAGCAAGGAAGAGAAGGAGGTCCTGGACCATTTCGCCGGCGTGTTCACGATGATGAACCCGCAGACCTTCAAGGAGATATTCACGGTCATGATAAACGTGAGTGCTGTCTTTTGTTTTTGAGAAATGGCTGTTTTGTTTGACGAGAGTTTGCTTTGTCGGCAGTACATGGTGGAGCGGATCAACAAGAACTACGCGCTTCAGATCATATCCAACTCGTTCCTTTCCAACCCGGCCATCTCGCCGATCTTCGCGACGATCCTCATCGAGTACCTCCTCGAGAGGATGGAGGAAATGGGATGTAAGACGCGGTTTCTTGTCGATTCATTACCTACCGGCTTTCATCTCTTTGACGTATCTTGTCGAATTGTTCAGCCAACGTCGAGAGGTCCAACCTCTACCTGAAGCTCTTCAAACTCGTGTTCGGGTCGGTGTCGTTGTTCGCGGCCGAGAACGAGCTGATGTTGAAGGTGCGTGGTTTGTTTTTTTTTCACCGTCTTTCTTGTTTCCGTTATTACATTTCGTAAGGATTGGGTGAGAAAGGCCTATCGTGGGAGGTCCGGCGCTACCGCATAGGGCACAGGGTCACTTGTACTCCATAAACTCTCATAAATGTCAGTGTACGTGTTGAAGGGTCTCATGGGCTGTACAGCACGATATTGCATAAAGTACGACATATATAGCACGTTGCTTGCGCTCGGCCCAGGGGGTCGTAAGGGTCCTGGGAAAATGCACGAGGGTAGACAAGCACAGTTGAGACATTCATTGGGCACATTGCCGTCGTAAGTAGGTTATATAAGTGATCGAGTGAGAAAGAACAGCTTCATCGCCGAACATAACAGTACATTCGTGGAAAAGCGGTCCATTTGAATCGGGTTTTGCGTTTTTACCCTCTTAACTAAACAAGCCTCACCTTCACGAGATCGTCAACCGGTCGATGGACCTCGCGATGAGCGCGAAAGAGCCCTACAACTACTACCTGCTCCTGCGCGCGCTCTTCCGCTCGATCGGCGGCGGAAGTCACGACCAGCTCTACCAGGAGTTTCTGCCCTTGTTGCCTAGCCTTTTGCAAGGTGAGATTGTTTAGGGCCGAATCCCCGTTCCGTATTGACTTTTGTTTCCCAGGTTTGAACAGTCTTCAGAGCGGGCTTCACAAGCAGCACATGAAGGACCTTTTCGTGGAGCTGTGCCTCACCGTGCCCGTCAGGCTCAGTTCCCTCCTGCCCTACCTGCCCATGCTGATGGACCCTCTCGTGTCGGCCCTGAACGGCTCGCAGACCCTCGTCAGCCAGGGCCTGAGGACCCTGGAGCTCTGCGTGGACAACCTGCAGCCCGATTTCCTGTACGAGCACATCCAGCCGGTGAGGGCCGAGCTGATGCAGGCCCTTTGGAGGACGGTGAGGAACCCGGTGGACGCGAACTCGCAGGCCGCGTTCAGGGTCCTGGGCAAGTTCGGGGGCAGCAACCGCAAGATGCTGGCCGAGCCCCAGAAGCTCGACTTCCAGACGAGGGACTGCGCGGCGGGCCCTTGCCTCTCCGTCTACTTCAACGACCAAAAGGCCCCGATCTCCCTCCCCATCGAGAAGGTTTAACTTGACGTCCTTTTTACAATAAAAAAAAAATACGGTGCTCTTTCCCGAACCTATTTTCCCCCTCCGCTGCCCTAGATCGTCGAGACCGCGTTCAACGCGCTCAAGCTCGGCAACACGGAGCCCTTCTACCGGCGTCAGAGCTGGGAGGTCCTAAGGTGTTTCCTGATCGCGGCCATGCAGCTGGACGACGACCGCAACAGCGTGCAGCACGTCTTCTCCCGCACGGGGTTACTATAGGGCCTTAAACGCCCCTTTTTTTCTACGGACTCTTATTATTTCCGTTTCTAGGTTCACGACCGTTGACATTGTCGGTGGCGGCGGCGTCCAAGGGCAGTTCTCGAGGGGCTGCGACGAGCAGTCGCGCAAGGTGCACGAGATGGCCCTAACCGGCATGTTCGTGGCGGCCGCCATCAAGGAGCTGAGCCCTTCGGTGCTGCCCTTGATGGGGTCCCTCGTGAGGCACTACACGATGGTGGCCATCTGCCAGCAGTGCGGAGGAGGAGGAGGACCGGGGTCCCAGACGTGGAAGCAGGGCAAAGGGCCGGCCGAGATGGACCCTCTGGTCCTTGTAGACGCACTCGCTGCCGTCATGGGGCACGAGGAGAAGGAGCTGTGCAAGCCGGGGCACTTGGCCCTCGTCATCATCCTCGACACGGCGAACAACGTGCTCGGGTCCAAGGAACGCGTAAGGTGTTTCGGCCCCTTGACCTTTTAAAAAGGTTGTTTTCTCTTAGACGGGTAGGGCCCCTTTCGGTTGTAACTTTTAGGCGTGCCGGCTGCCGTTCCTGGAGTACCTGGTGGAGAGGCTTTGCGCCCTTTGCTACGAGCGCGCTTGGTACGCGAAGCTCGGGGGCTGCATCGCGATCAAGTTCCTGTTCGAGCGAATGGTCCTGAAGTGGGTGCTGCAGCACCACTTCGTGTTCCTCAAGGCCCTTCTGTTCGTCATGATGGACCTGACCGGGGAAGTGTCGAGCGGCGCGGTCGACATGGCAAAGGGCAACCTGGAGAAGATGCTGACCCTTTGCGGCAGCCCGGTCGAAGCGGACGACGAGGACCTGGTCCTGGCGCAGAAGAAGTCCTTGCACGAGGTCACGCACGAGTTGGTGCGGCAGGTCACGTCCCCAAACACGTGCGTGCGCGAACAGGTGAGAGGTTAGGGCGCGTGGTGACTCGTTAGGGGTAATTTTTAAAGTGCCAATCGTGGGAAATCGCCTCTTGACAACTTAAGCGCCTGTGTAAAGAACTCGTAACATGTTCAACTTTTGCTTAGACCACTCGTAACAAGTTTTAAAATAACTGGTAACTGGTGAAAAGTCGTACAAAATCAACTCGTAACATGTTAGACTTCTTTTGCAAAGCAACTTGTAACATGGTAAACTTGTACTAAAGCTTCAATTGGAACGACTCGTAACGTGCGAAATCTGTCGGCAAACGGGGGTACAGTCGCAACAACCCGACTCGTAACGTGGTAAACTAACGCAAACGCAACTCGTACCGCCCATGCTCGTATACAGTGCCAATGTAATTCGTGCCTGGTATGATTCGTGAGCGAGTGGTACGAGTTGTTCCAGCATTACTGAAAGGGGCGTGTTGTTTTTTTAAGGCCATGCGGTCGCTGGAGGTCCTTTCGCGGATCGCGGGCATTTCGGTGACGGACATCATGGCGCCCCACAAAGAGGTCCTAGCCGACATGATCCCCCCCAAGAAGCACGTGTTGCGCCACCAACCGGCCAATGCCCAGATAGGGCTCATGGAGGGCAACACCTTCTGCACCACCCTCCAGCCCAGGCTCTTCACCATCGGTAAGGGACTTATTCCCCGCACTGAAACTGAACGGCAAAGGGCTAAATCACTGTAACAAGTGCCAAATCACTCGCAAAGGGGCCAAATCACTAGTAAACGGGCCAAATCACTCGTAAAACGGCCAAATCACTCGTGAAAAGGGCCAAATCACTAGTAAAAAGGCCTAAATCACTTGAGTAAGAAGAGCCCAAATGTCTGTTCCACGTACGGACGCAGTTTGTTTGCCCACCTAGAATCATCGAAGCGGGACCCAATAGCCCCAAGGGCCTTCTGGCCTTGAACCCCTGCAAATAAGACCTTGACGACATTTTCTTCCCTCCTCCTTTCCTTTTCAAGACGTGAACATCAAGGAGCACAACGTCTTCATCTCGGACATGCTGTTCATGTGCGACACGGAAGACGCGCTCCTCCTCAAGCTGCCGTGCCTCAAGTCCGTGAACAACCTTGGTCCTTTGCGCCGGAGCGCCCTTCGCGGACTGGCCGCTTGCCAGTACATCGCCCAGTACAGGGACCGCATCCTCGGGGCCCTTTTCAAGGCCCTGAACTCGAACCAGGCCGAGCTGCAGGAGACGGCCTTCGAGTGCGTGAGCAAAGTGATGGCCAGCGGCCCTATCGAGATGGAGACCGTTCACCAGATGATTAGGCCCATGCTGCTCATGCTGGGCGACTACAGGAGCCTTAACCTGAACGTCATCCAGAGGTTGTCGTACCTGACGCAGCTGTTCGCCAACACGTTCAACGATAAACTGTGCGAGCAGCTCCTCGCGCACCTCAAGAAGTGGCTGGAAGTGACCATAGCCACGCTTAAGAGTGAGTTCCTTGCCTCGAACTTGGGGCCATTTGGTTGATCTTGACCTGCATCTTTACAATGTCAGCATTTTTAACTTAATTAGCATCTTCGTGGAATTCTTAGTTTGAACGTTGAATTGATTCTTAAGCTTAGAATCTTTGGAATCCTTAATTGATTCTTCTCATTAACTTTGAACTTTTTCCAAGGCGGACAGCGATCGAGCAACACGGAACTGAAGATCTGCATGGCCCTTATCGGCATCTTCCACCGCATCCCGGCCGCGTCCCAGAAGTTCATAGACCCTCTGGTGAACTTCGTGCTCAAGACCGAAAGGGCCCTCATGATCGAGGCCGGCAGCCCTTTCCGAGAACCCCTCGCCAAGTTCCTGGGCCGCTACCCGGCGCAAACCGTCGAGCTGCTCCTCGGCGACAACTACCTCAGGGACCGGCACTATTCCCGCTTCCTCGAGTTCCTGCTGGGGCACAAGGACGGAAGGCCCTTTCGCGAGGCCCTGCAGTCGAACCCTTCGCGCCTCCTCGCGATGGCTTTCGGCAACGCGCCCTACTCGTGCACGCAGCAGAGCGCGACGCAGGCGGCCAAGTACGACGTGCAGTACTTCGCGATGTGCGTCATCCACACTCTGGCTCGACTCGATGACCAATGGCTAGGCGGTCAGCCCCAGTTGGTGGCCGCGCTCAGGAAGATCTGGATCTCGGACGAATTCCAGGTCCGCTTCGTCCCACCTTACGTTCGCACCTTTTTTTCGTAATCGTAATCGCGTTTCGCTTCAGGAACGACACGCCAAGGTGGACACGGTGGACTACTCGTACTGGAAGGAACCGAAACTAGTGGTCAAGTGTCTTCTCAACTACATCAAGATCCACCCGCTCGAGATCGAACTGCTCTTCCAGTTACTGCGCGCGCTCACCGGCCGCTTCATCCCCGATTTCCAGTTCCTCAAGGACTTCCTCGAGAACCAAGTGGCCAACGGGTTCGGCGTGGACTGGAAGCGGAAGGCGTTCTTCACGTTCGTCGACCACTTCCACAACCAGTCGTTCCCGCAGGACCTGAAGGCCAAGATCCTGCAGTACGTGGTCATCCCGTGTTTCTCGGTCGCCTTCGAAAGGGGCGAAGAGGAGAAGCTGATCGGGGGACCGCCCGCCCCGGACCAGGACCTCGCGGACAACGTGATCAGCGTCTTCATCAACAAGCTCATCGATCCCGAGAACCCGTTTGGCACCTCGGACGCGGTCCGTATCCTGCTCCTGCAGTTGTCCTGCCTCCTCGTCGAACAGGCTTCGCCGCACATCCACGACGCGGCCAACAAGTACGTGATGTTGTTGGTGTTTTTTTAAGACATACACCCCTTAGAGTATTATGGTTTAAATAGTTATTGGGAGGTTTAGTACGTTTGCGGTTTCACTTCGTACTTGATTTCTGTCTTTAGACGCGTGATTTTTCTCCTTGAGGTTGGCGTTGCACTTTCCAGGTTTGATTTTACTCTTTTATGGTATCGTGTTACTCTTTACAGGAGTGATTCCACTACTTCAAAACGTAATTGAAACTTTCTAGGTCTCATTTCACTCCCAAAGGTGTATCTTTCCGGAAAGTGTCATATCTATCCTTGAAAGTGTTTCCACTTCCTGGGGGCGTGTCTCCGCTCCCTGGGGTGTTTCCAATCCCTGGGGGGCGTGTTTCCAATCCCTGGGGGGCGTGTTTCCACTCTTTGGGGGCGTGCCTCCACTCCCTGGGGGCGTGCCTTCACTCCCTGGGGGCGTGCCTTCACTCCCTGGGGGCGTGCCTTCACTCCGAGGGCGTGTTTCCACTCCCTGGGGCGTGTTTCCAATCCCTGGTGGGCGTGTCTCCACTCCTTGGGGCGTGCCTTCACTCCCTGGGGGCCTGCCTCCACCATCTGAGGGTGTGTTTCCATTCACCAAAGGTGTAACTCCCCTGAAACTTCAGTATGACAACCTCGAAAGTGCCGAGCGCTCCACATAGTACAGTAACTCGAATTGAATCTGACCCGACAGACGGCAAGGGAACAAGCTGCGTCGCCTGATGACGTTCGCGTGGCCGTGCCTGCTGGGCAAGAACTGCGTCGACCCGGCCACCAAGTACCACGGCCACCTTCTCCTGGCGCACATCATCGCCAAGTTCGCGATCCACAAGCGCATCGTGCTGCAGGTGTTCCACAGCCTGCTCAAGGCGCACGCGGTCGAAGCGCGCAGCGTCGTGCGCCAGGCCCTCGAGATCCTCACTCCCGCCATGCCCCAGCGCATGGAGGACGGCAACACCATGCTCACCCATTGGACCAAGAAGATCATCATGGAGGAAGGGCACATGGTCGCGCAACTCGTCCACATGCTCCAGCTCCTCGTCAGGCATCACAAGGTGCCGTTTACCCTCCTAACTCCTAAGAAAGCTTTCTCAAAAACTTCTTGATTTGGTTTCTTAGGTTTACTACCCGGTGCGCCACCATCTCCTGCAGCACATGGTCAACTCGATGCAGCGGCTCGGCGTCGCGCCCAGCACCACGATCGAGAACAAGAAGCTGGCCGTGGACCTTGCCGAAGTGGTCCTCAAGTGGGAGCTTCAGCGCATGAAGGAGGACCAAGACATCGAATGCGAGGTTCGTTAAAACACGCGCGTGTTTTTTTTTACGCTCGTACGAGAAAAGGAGTCGTTCTTCCTTCAAGTTCGCGGAGCCGTCTCAGCCGGGAGTCTCCGGTCTGTTGCCGGTCAAGCGGGCCGATTGCGGTCCTCTGCCGGACGCGAAGAGGGTGCGTCACTCTTCCGGCCCCAGCGTGAAGACGGTCCACGAGCACAGCGTCGTGAGGCCCATCGACAAGGTGCATTCGGATGCGGTCGTCAACTTCCTTCTTCGGATCGCGTGCCAGGTAAGGAAGGTTTGGAAAAAGGCTTAGAAGCCGCTAAACGGTCCTTCTAAAAGGTTAACGAAGCGGCGACCGCGGGAGGATCACCGGGGGAACTCCTGTCCAGACGCTGCGTCAACCTGCTTAAGGCTGCGCTCAAACCCGACGTGTGGCCCAACACGGACCTGAAGTTGGCGTGGTTCGACAAGTTGCTCATGACAGTCGTACGTTGGTTTCTTTTGCGACTCGAGCTTCCGTTAAATCTCTCTTCTTTTGTTCGAATTTGAGTAACTGTTGCGGTGTGTTTTGGGTTTCGGACAAGCTGAAGCCATTTCTGTTTCAGCTCTTTTAAAATTAGGGTTTGGGACGTGAATCGTCTTCTGAACGTGAACTTTGCTAGCTCGTGTTCATCCTCAACTTGTAATTCTTGAACTCGCATTTTAACTGGAACTTCTTTAACGTCTGCTTCTTTTACTGGATACTTCCTGAACTTCAAGTTAGACTAGAATCTTGACTCGAACGCCCGCAACTCGAGCAATTCACGACACGATGCGGTCGAGAAGTTTCCAACTTACGTTGTGGCCCGTGTAGGAATCGCCGCAGCCGAACATCGGCAACATCTGCACGGCTCTCGAGTTGCTCTCGTACCTGCTGACCATCATCAAGAAGGACGCCATCTTGGCCGGCTTCAAGCCCTTGCAGCGCGGCATCGCGGCCTGCATGACCTGCCCCAACTCCAAGGTCATCCGCTCGGTCCACTGGCTGCTGTCGCGGCTCATGGGCACTTTCCCGACCGAGCCGCTCAACTCGAGCGTCGCGTCCAAACACGAGGAGCTCGAGTGTCTGTACGCGTGCGTGGGAAAGGTCGTCTACGAAGGGCTGGCGAACTACGAGAAGTAAGTGCCCTCCTCAGCTGGAGCGAAAAAGGGCTCGACACCTTAAATCTAAAGATTTAAAGTGTTTTTAATCTCGATTACGAAAAGCAGTAACGTAATTTCCGCCAAGTTATTAGTCGGAACTGCAACTTCTTAAGTTGAACCTTCTTAATGGGAACATCTTTAACTTACATCCTTTTAATATGATCTTCTTGACGTCTCTAACTTGAATCTTCCGAATTTCAGCGTGTTTCACATAAATCCTTTTAACTTGCATCTTAGCTTAAAACTTCCATCCAAAATAAACGCTTATCTATTAGTCAAAGTTATAAGCCACGCTAACACAGCTCTTCGAAGCTTACGCTAACATCAGCATCTTGAAATGACATCGTCATAATCAACGTGAACTTTTAAACTTGCGCGTTCACGGCCTTTGTCTTCTTACGAGTCAAGGATTCCTTTCTTACTTCTAGATCTCGTAAACTCCCACCTTTTAAGAACGACCGAATTGCTTGAAGAATAACCCTTTACTTAAATAGGAACCCGAACGCGTCTCCGTCGAGCCTGTTCGGCACGCTGATGATCCTGAAGGCCGCCTGCACCAGCAACCTGTGCTACATCGACCGCCTCATCACGTCCTTCATGCGAGTGCTGCAGCGAATGGCCAAGGAACACCTGAGCCCCACGACCCAAGAGGCCAACTCGGTGACCAGCGAGCTCCTCATCCTCAGCCTGGACCTGGTGAAGAACCGCGTCGGGGTCATGGGCCAGGACATGAGGAAGGCGTTCATCGGGTCCATTCTCGTGGGGCTGATCGAGAAGACGCAGGACGTGAAGGTGATGCGCGCCATCACCAAGATGGTCGAGGAGTGGGTGAAGAACAGGAGCCCGATCGCCATCAACCAGTCGCCGTCGCTGCGCGAGAAGTCCATACTGCTCGTCAAGATGATGCAGTACATCGAGAAGCGGTTCCCCGCCGAGCTGGAGCTGAACGCGCAGTTCCTCGAGCTCGTCAACTACGTGTACCGGTAATAATAATAACCCCCGGACGTGTTGGAGTTGAAACTAGTCGTCATTTTCTTTTCGCGAAGAGAGGAAACGCTGAAAGGCACGGAGCTGATGTCCAAGCTGGAAGTGGCCTTCATGGCCGGCCTGAGGTGCGTGCAGCCGCAGATCCGCGCCAAGTTCTTCGAGGTGTTCGACCAGAGCGTGAGACGCCGGCTCCACGACCGGCTCCTCTACGTCATCTGCTCGCAGAGCTGGGAGCCCATCGGCCGCCATTACTGGATCAAGCAGTGCTTGGAACTGCTCATGGCCACCGCCACCACGAGTAAAATCAAAAAGCCCCCTCCGTCATGAAGCGCAAAAAGCCGTACTGACTTCATTTTTTCCCGTCTTTGCGATTCAAAAGGCACGACGATGCAGAGCTGCGCGCAGATCTCGCAGCTGCCGTCCCTGGCCGCGTTGATCGCGGTGACGGACGGCGCCACCGGCGACGCGGCCGGGTTCGGCACGATCGCGAACGTGAAAGAGGAACCGATGGAGCTGGAGGCCATCGAGAGCAGCAGGGAAGACGACATCGACATCGAGTTGTCGAACGGCGGCGCGGACGACCCGGCCGCCGCTCGCGACCACGGCGCGTGCCGGTCGTCCGCTACCGCGCCGGCCTCTTCGAGGACCGAAGCGACTCCCGCGTCGCGCCACAACCTCCAGATCCTCATCACTCGGCACGCGAAGTTCCTGGAAGACGCGCGCGACACCAAGACGATCACTTTCCTGAACGCGGCCGTGCAGCTGTGCCACATGGACACGAACCTCGCGCAGCGCATGTGGCTCGACTTCTTCCCTCGTGCGTGGAAGATCTTGACCGAGCGGCAGCAACACGTGGGTTTTTACCCTATTTTCTCCCCATTTTAGGTTCGCGCGGTAAGGGTTTTTTTTTTTTTTGTTAGGTTCTGGCCCTCGAGGTCGTGCCGTTCCTAAGCAGCGGCAGCCACGTGGTGCAGAAGGATTGCCAGCCGAGCGCGATCAACACGTTCGTGGAAGCGGTGTCGCAATGCGAGCCCCCGATTCCACTCAAACCCAGCGTAGTCAAGGTGCTTCTTGGTTTCCGCTTCAGTTACCGTTTTGCAGCCGCCGGTTTACGCTGAAACTTAAGTTTTCTTTGATATTTCTTAATTTCACAATGTTTTCTATAGACTGTCCTAAATTCAGACAAGCTTTCCTTTAATTGTTCCTTAAAACAAATTTCCAACAAATTTTCCTGTCATTTCTGAATTTGTTATCCCAGATTTATCTGAATTTTTTAAAATGTATCATAATGTTTGCACGGTGCGTTAACAGTACCTGGGCAAGTCTCACAACCTGTGGCACCGCGCGGCCCTCGTGCTTGAGCAGATGGCCAACGAGAGCTCCGCGTCCCCTCCCCCGAAGAAGAACAGAGGCCCTTCGGGGGACTCGTACGACTTCGAGGAGCCGTGCGCCAACCCGCAGCAGGTATTTACTCGCGTCTCCGAGGGAGGAGGGGGCCGTCTCGTGTATTTTTAGCGAACCCGTGTCTACAGGAAAGGCTGGACGCGGTGCTGGACATGTACTGCGCTCTGCGCGAGGAGGACATGTGGGCCGGGCTGTGGCAGAAAAGGGCCAAGTACTCGGAGACGGCGATCGCGGTCGCCTTCGAGCAGCAGGGCCACTTCGAACAGGCCCAGGCGGCGTACGAGCTGGCGATGACCAAGCTGAGGCAGGACTACGCGCACGCGCCGACGCCGGTGTCGCTGCAGAGCGAGCTGCGGCTGCTGGACCAACACTGGATCAGGTGCGTTCTTGATCTTTCCAAATTTCATCCTCAAACTAAAATGCAATAAGGATTCGATCGGAACAGGTGCGCCAAGGAGCTGAACCAGTGGGACTCGCTGCTCGACTACGGCAACTCGCGATGCCGCCGCGACTCGCTGCTGGTGCTTGAGAGCGCGTGGCGGGTGCCCGACTGGGGCCTCATGAAAGACGCCCTAGCGCAGGTGGAGCTGAACTGCCCCGAGGAGATGGCCTGGAAGGTGAACTTGTACCGCGGCTTCCTGGCCGTGTGCCAGTCGGACGAACGGCCGCTGACGATCGTGGAGCGGCTCGTCGAGGTGGCCACCAACCTGTGCATGAAGGAGTGGCGGCGGCTGCCGCACGTCGTGTCGCACATCCACGTGCAGTATCTGCGCGCAGCGCAGCAGATCGTGGAGCTGCAGGAGGCGGCGCAGATCAGCCAGGGCCTGCTGCCGGCTAACATCGGGCGCAGCACGCACCTGCAGGACATGAAGGCGATCGTGAAGACGTGGCGCAACCGGCTGCCCATCATCCCGGACGACCCGTCCCACTGGAGCGAGATCTTCATGTGGAGGCAGCACCATTACCAGGCCATCGTGTCGCAGTACGATGTGCTGGGGCAGCAGCAGGGGCAAGGGGCCGAGCAGCAGAACAACCACTCGATGCTGGGCGTGCACGCGTCCGCGCAGGCCATCATCCACTTCGGCAAGATCGCCCGCAAGCACGGGCTCACGGGCGTCTGTTTGGACTCGCTCAACAGGTGACGGCCCGATTGTACTTCTGAATAGATGGCACTACCAGTGCAGTGTAGTGCATTTGTATATCGCATCATTATGGTGCAATCTTTTGTCTCTGTTGCAAGTCAGTCGTTGTGTGTTGCTCCTTTGAGCTAGTTGCATCATTTCTGCACTCTGTTTGCTCGTTAAAAATTAACAGAAGTAGATGATCATAATAAAGTATAAGCAAATGATCTCAATGAAGACGAAGTAAACGATGCGAACCGCTTCGTTTCAGGATCTACACGATCCCAAGCGTGCCAATCGTCGACTGCTTCCAGAAGATCCGCCAGCAGGTGAAGTGCTACCTGCAGATGTCCGCTCTCGTCGGCAAGACGGAACTGCAGGAAGTAAGTAGGATTCACATTCGCAACGGAACCGATCCGTTTTGCTTCTTCTTCTTAATCTTAAATAAACAGGGACTGGACGCGATCGAGTCGACGAACCTCGGCTTCTTCCAGAAGGAGATGACCGCGGAGTTCTACGCGCTCAAGGGCACTTTCCTGGCGCAGATCGGCCGGTCGGAAGAAGCGAACAAGGCGTTCTCGGCGTCGGTGCGCATGCACGACACCCTGGTCAAGGCCTGGGCCCTTTGGGGCGATTACCTGGAGCAGATCTTCACCAAGGACCGCAACATGGCGATGGGAGTGAACGCGGTCACGTGTTTCCTCCACGCGTGCCGCCACCAGAACGAGAGCAAGTCGCGCAAGTATCTGGCCAAGGTCCTCTGGCTGCTGTCGTACGACGACAAGAACTGCACGCTGGCCGAGGCCGTCGAGAAGTACAGCGTCGGAGTTCCCCCGCTCCAGTGGTTGCTCTGGTATATAAACTGGAAATCCGACTCTAATCTTACGACAAACGCTTGACGGGTTTTACGTTTAAAGGATCCCGCAGCTGCTGACGTGTTTGGTGCGCAACGAAGGCCGCTTCATCCTCGGCGTCCTCAGCCAGGTCGGCAAGGTGTACCCGCAGGCCGTCTACTTCCCGATCCGCACCCTGTACCTGACCCTGAAGATCGAGCAGCGAGAGAGATGCGAGTCCTTAAGCCTTTTTGTCCAGATGTAATCTTACGGCTGTTTTTTAACCCGAACTGAAAAAATAATTCCAGATAAAAGCGGGGACTCGCTGTGTTTCGGAGCGGGAGACGCCAAGCGGACGGACACGAAGCCCCAAATTGGCCCCAGCGTCGCGGCCCTTTCCGGGGACGGTTCCGCCGCGGCAGCCGGAGGTAACGTGAAGATTGGGGGGGAAAAAGGCAAAAGAGAGGGTCTCGGAAAATGAATAGGGCACGCGACCGCTTTGCAGATTCGCCGAGCCAAACGGCCCCGACGGAGTCCGGCACCATAAAGGCCACCCCGTCCATGTGGAGGTGTTCGCGCACGCTTCACATGCAAAGGGACCTTCACCCTACGATCCTTTCGTCCCTCGAAGGGATCGTGGATCAGATGGTGTGGTTCAGGGAGAACTGGTACGAAGAGGTCCTTAGGCAGCTGCGTCAGGGCCTGGCCAAGTGCCACATCGTTGCGTTCGAGAACCGAGGGGCCGTGGCCTCGGCCCACGTCACGCCGCACACGCTGTACTTCGTCAAGAAGCTGGTCAGTACGTTCGGGGTGGGCATCGAGAACTTCTCCAGCAACGTGGGGTCGACCTTCGCCAGCGCCGCCAGCGAGAGTCTGGCGAGACGGGCGCAAGCGACCGCGCAGGACCCGGTCTTCCAGCGCATGAAAGGGCAGTTCACCACCGATTTCGATTTCAAGTCAGTTTGGGGTTTTTGTCTTTACTTCGTTCGTGCAATATTTCACCCGATCGTATTATGTACCACGTTTACTCTTCAAAATCATTCTTACAGCATCCCACCTATTAGTTCTTTGCTTATTTCTCCGTAGCGCACCGGGCGCCATGAAGTTGCACAACCTCATCAACAAACTGAAGAAGTGGATCAAGATCCTGGAAGCGAAGATCAAGATCCTGCCCAAGTCGATCCTCATCGAAGAGAAATGCAGATTCCTCAGCAACTTCTCGCAGCAGACCGCGGACGTGGAGATCCCCGGCGAGTTTCTCCTCCCCAAAGTATTAACTTCTTTCTCGGTTCGCGACGAGTTAAGGTCTAGCGCCTGTTTTTGTTTTTTTTTTACGTGGACGATATAGGGCCTTTACAACGTGAAGATCGTACGCTTCATGCCGCGCGTCGAGATCGTGCACAAACACAACACAGCCGCGAGGAGGTTGTACGTCAGGGGCCACAACGGAAAGATCTACCCGTACCTCGTGGTCAACGACGTCTGCATGACCGAGTCGCGGCGAGAGGAAAGGGTCCTTCAACTGCTCCGCATGTTGAACCACTACCCGGGAAAGCAGAAGGTTTGGGAATTTTGCGGCTTAGGTTCGGTTGATTTCTGAAATGTCTTTTTCTCGTTTGCGCAGGAGACTTCGAGGAGGTTGCTGAATTTCACGGTGCCGCGGGTCGTGGCCGTTTCGCCGCAGATGCGGCTCGTCGAGGACAACCCGTGCTCCGTGTCCCTTCTGGACATTTACAAAAGGGTGCTTTGCGTTCGTTCAATCGTATCCATTTTTCCCTTTACGTCGGTTGGAGTTATCGAGCGCCTTGTCTCGTATAAACAGATATGCGCCAAGAACGGGGTGGAACACGACGGCCCCATCGCGCGCTACTACGACCGCCTCGCCGGCGTGCAGTCGCGAGGGTCCCAAGCGAGCCACCAGGTCCTGCGCGACATCCTCAAGGAAGTGCAGTCGACCATGGTGCCGCGGGACGTGCTCAAGAAATGGGCCGCGCGCACCTTCACCTCGGCCACCGACTACTGGACCTTCCGCAAGATGGTAAACTAAACCCTGCGTGCGGTAGGTCGTGACGCTTGCTTGTTCTTATTCCCCTCCGCGCAGTTCACTCTGCAGTTGGCACTGGCCGGGTTCGCGGAGTTCGTGTTGCACCTGTCGCGTCTCAACCCGGACATGATATACGTGCACCAGGACAGCGGACTGCTCAACTGCTCCTACTTCCGATTCGACATCGAGGACGCGACCGGTAAGGCTCCTTTCTCGCTGGACACTCAGTGTCTTTGTTGCGGTACAGAGCAGTTTCAAGCGTGCAGTGGGGGTACTCAGACGATAGCTTCGTAGTTCGTCAGCGAAGCAATTTCGCAGATTCGAAACCTGCCCTCCTAGCTTCGCAGGTCCGCGACGGCTTCGCATTCGGGTTGGCCAATCAGCATCAAGCTTTCCGCCCACGTGATTTTGCAGTTTGGCCGATTCGAAAGGTCGTTCGACAGATTCCGCGAACTTGCTTAACTGACGAACAACGAAGCTGTCGTCTGAGTACCCTAAATGTTTGCTTTTTACTGCATGGATTATTGTTATGTAGTACTCCGTGAAAAGTATAGATGGCGCCACCAGTACAGTGTAGCGCATCATTATGGTGCAATCTTTTGTCTTTGTTACAAGTCAGTCGTTGTGTATTGCTCATTTGAGCTAGATGCATCATTTCTGCACTCTGTTTGCTCATTAAAAGGGATCAGTCTTAAGGTCCCCATTCACGATAGCTCCAACTAGCCGAACGGCCTGGCGCCGCGCCAAAAACCGATTGTGAATGGGGCAACCTGGCGCGCTTGTCGTGGCCGATGCGTGAGTGGGGAACCTGGCGTGTAGCGGGAAACGGAATCCGAGGGGGTGGGCACATAGCGTGGGAAAAGAGGTCCTCCTCGTTCTGAATTCGCTTTCGAGACCGTGTTTTCGCCATTCCAACGGTAACTTTCCGTGGAATCGGCGAAAACTCGAAATCGTACCCCGTTCACGTTCAACTCGCAACTGTCTATCAGAACTAAGCCACTCCTACTCGAGCAGATATTCAATAGGGATGCGTGTCGACTCCGTTCTACCCAATCGGTTGTTTGGTTACGACCCACCTGGGTGCTTTTAAGCGAATCGTCTTCCGGAAGGCGGAGTTAGTGTCGTGATTGACAGCTCGAACTTGATCAGGAACAAAGTATAGAATTTCTGAATTTTTCCCCAAATCTCTCCCGTACTGAAAAATCGATCGCACGGAAAGTTTTCGTCGCGATGTCCAATTTCGTTCTCAAAGAGTGGCTTTTTACGGATGGTTTTGCAGGCGATTTGGAAGCCAACAGACCGGTTCCTTTCAGACTGACCCCCAACATAACCGAGTTCCTGACCACGACCGGCATCGGAGGCCCTTTGACGGCGGCCATGATCGCGATGGCCCGTTGCCTGGTGCAGCCCAACTACAAAGTCACCGCTCTCCTCCGCGCAATCTTGCGGGACGAGATCATCACCTGGCACAAGAAGGTGGGGGGATCTTAACCGGCCCTTTCAAATTCTTACTTATTAAAAGCGATTTAATTCACGCGCAGAAACAAGACGACACGCAACTCGGAAACCAGCCGTCGGACATGGAAGGCGACGCGCTGGTCAATATGGTTAACAAAGCGGTGAACGCTATCAATTCGAGGCTTCAGAGTAAAAGATATAATGGTTTACTGTTTATGATTTTCATTTGGAACGAAAGGGTTGTTGAGTTTATTTGTTTATTTCAAGATCTGGCGACTTTCGATGGGGCCGAAAGCAAAGTGAGTACGTTGGTAGCTGCTGCGAACAGCCACGATAACCTCTGCAGGATGGACCCTGCGTGGCATCCCTGGCTTTAAGGTGATGATGATGATGATGATGAATTTCAAAACAAAATTTTGGGATTTTCTACGTTATTTTTGTTTCCGAATTCCCGTTAATTTGCGGGTGCGTACGAATTCCGTTATATACGCTGTATAATTTTATTGGAGTTCGTGTTTAACGATGGAATAAATGCCGAAGTACTTCTTTTTTAGATAATGTAATTCACTATTCGCTCAGTGATACTTTTATAACAATGTGATTCAACTGTTTTTTGTTTTAATTTTGTAGATGTGAATTTTGCACTGGAACTGAAATAATTATGCCTAAATCTGCGAAATATGGGTTAAACCAAAGGTTAAGCACAATTTCATTAGTTTTCGATTTTTTGGGGGTATTTTGTTGTTAGATTTTGAAAATCATTCCATTGTACTACATCGGTTACTACATGGCGATAGAACGCGCAACGCCGTTTCCTTTTTTAAATAACGTTCGAATTGCAAATGGCGCCTGTGGCAGTGGCTTATCTGTTCTATCAGCCAATCGGCGACAAACGCAACCTGATGACGTCATAACGCGTCCTGGGCCGGTGACGAAGGCAGCTTGGTGACGTCCACAAGCGTGTCGGGTTGGTTGGAAACTCCCAACTTGTACTACAAACACCTTGTGTTCTATCACTGAATTTTCTGAACGGCAAATAGCTTTTCCCATCTGTTTTCGCAATAGTTCAATGACATCCGCGGCTGGCACTTGTTTCGAAGAAGGTTTTTAGGAGGAAAATGCACAGAAAAGCCGGAGTTGGAGCGATTCAAAAGCAGAAGCTTGCTCAAGTATTTTGCGAAATTTGCCACTTCGCTCCTAATCGTTACTATAATGCATCCGT
Source organism: Glomeris maerens (assembly GCA_023279145.1). Lineage (NCBI taxonomy): Eukaryota > Metazoa > Arthropoda > Diplopoda > Glomerida > Glomeridae > Glomeris > Glomeris maerens. The sequence goes on along the minus strand of WWPM01024552.1, from coordinate 23,130 downwards.
ATTTTATTTTTTAAAAGGCGAAATACCGCGATAAAGGAAATGAACTTGCAGAAGATCAATTGACACAGGTATAATGACATTTTAAAATGCATATTCGGATTTTCCTGGGGTTAAATCGCAGTTATATTAAATTTGAATGAAATCTCCACCCTTGTTAATTTAATAAACGTGATTTTCAAGGATAAATAATCAGAAGTTACGCAGATTTACTGCTAACTAATAGATCTGTAGACATTCTTCCATAAATACGATTGTATGAATAGTTTCTTACATGAAAACAGCTGAATATACCTCAATATTAACTTGGACGTCGTTGCCCAGATGTCCAAGAACCTGGACGTGTTCCGGGACAACCTCGCGGACTTCGCCGCCAAGTACAAGAACGAGATCCGCAAGAACCCGCAGTTCCGCAAACAGTTCCAGGAGATGTGCGCGTCGATCGGAGTCGACCCGCTCGCTTGTAAATCACCCACCCGTAATATAATGTAATATAATATTATATAATGTAACTTGAGGCTTATCGTTCTCGGGCAGCCGGCAAGGGATTCTGGTCCGAGATGCTGGGCGTGGGCGACTTCTACTACGAGCTGGGCGTGCAGATCATCGAGGTCTGCCTGGCCACGAGCCACCGTAACGGAGGACTCATGTACTTGGACGAGCTGCGCGAGAGGCTTCTCGCGTCCAGGGCACGGGTCAAGCAGCAGGATATAAGCGCGTAAGCGTTATCAACAGTATTGTAAGCAGCGGATGCAGCCGGACTCGCACCGAATCTCCTTTATCCTCCGGTTCGAGCGGGGCCAATGAGAACGCGGGAGAAAAGTATAAAAAGGGGAGAGACGACAAAGGAGAGTCGAGATCATGCGCACACTTATCCGAGCTTATGTTCAATGGAGACGCCGTTTTAAAGAATCTATCAGTTTACGTTCACATCGTTGATCTTCTCGGTTTGATAATCAAACTTGTAAAAGCTGTAAACCCCAGCTTAGTTGTTTATTAAACGAGTTTAGCCAAAACAACCGGACGACAAGCAGCAGCGTCGGCTTGCTTTCGTGTCTGTCCGTAGAAATTTTTTCGGATTGCGAGATTCGAATACAAACAGAAACTAAAAATTAGAAAATAGAAAATCTGGAAACGTGGGGGGGGGGGGGGCTCATCACCATTATACGCAAAATCAAAATACGCCTCTACGTGTTGGAATATACGTTGAGAGTAATTTATTTAAATTGCAGGGATGATCTTCTACGCGCCATTAAGAAACTGAAGATCCTCGGGAACGGTTTCTCGGTGATTGCGGTCGGGCCGAGACATTTGGTGCAGTCGGTCCCCGGCGAACTCAGCATGGACCACACGGCCATCCTGCAGTTGGCCGGGGTAAATTACGCTTTCGTCTTTCGTTAAAAATTCCTTAATTAACATTTTTGAAATTATTTTTTTCGCCAGGAAAGCGGCTTCGTAACCGTGTCGCTGATCAAACAACGGTTGAACAGCTGGAACGAGGATCGCGCGCTTCGATGTCTCGTAAGATTCTTAATTTGCGGGAACTTCTTCACGCCTTCGTACATGTATTTCTTATTTCACGCAAAGGGCTGTTTGGTGAAGGAAGGTCTCGTGTGGGTCGACGACCAGGCTTCCGAAAGGTATTACTGGTTCCCGGGTCTTGTGCCGAACCTGTTGAACCCGAATTAAGGGCTTCTCCTTATACAAGACATTCATTAAAAACGTGTTTATAACTTTATTTCCAGCTGTGTATTTACGTATCTTTTCAATAAGCCATTTTTGGGATGCGATTTCGCGCTAAAAACTGGAATAATGCCTAAATTTACGAAATAAGGGTGAACCTGTAAAGGATAGGCACGATTTCATTGGTTTTCGTTGTTTTTTTTAATTATTTAAAGAGGCTTTTACAGCTTATATGCGGTGTTTTTGTCAGATTTTGTAAAACGTTCCATTGTACTATACTTCGGTTACTACATGGCGATGGAACGCGCAACACTGCCAATATTTCCCGCCGGTATATTCATTTACATCCTCGCACCGGCATTCCGAGATACGTAAGTCTATAAGTCTATACTAAAAGTTAGCAAATAGTAGGAGCGCTATACTTAATTTGTGATGGTTTTACAATTTTTATGGAGCTGTATTCGTGCGAGTTTAGAGAAAGTAGTGCCAATCCAAGTGAAAGTAGTGCCAATCCAGTTAAGCTTGTTATATATTCCTATGTAAATTATCGATAATATCGTATCGCGGATGGATACAAAGCGTGCAATCAGGTTTTTCACACAACTTAAGACGCTTCTGCTCTTTGGACGTTTAGTATAGACTTATGTTGAACCGCACTATAGGCATAGGTCGGTTGCGATGAGTAATCCGGGCAATTTCTCGTGAAATCCGAGTTGAATCGGGCGTACAATGGACGATTGCGTCCTCACGACGTTAAAACTGCTCATTATCGGTGAGAGTGGTGTTGGAAAATCGAGGTAAGAACCGTTAAAATCGGTTTCAAAATTTTCCAAATGTCGGTTAATAGTATAGCGATGACGTCACTGCCGATGTTCATTTTGTTTTCCCATTTTCAGTCTGTTGATTCGCTTCGCAGATGACACGTTTGATCCAGAGATCTGCGCAACAATCGGTATAAACGTATTGTTTTCATTCCCAATCGATTAAACGTAAATTAATAGTTTTTTTTTGTCAATTTTTTAGGAGTTGACTTCAAAGTGAAAACGATTACAATCGATGATAATTTAGTGAAATTAGCCATCTGGGTATATTATACTATTAAGTTGTAACTCCCTTGAAGTGTCAGAATACTGTATTTAATCTAGTACATAATTGAAATGACAGGATACCGCTGGACAGGAAAGATTCAGGACTTTGACGCCGAATTTCTACAGGGGAGCTCAGGGAGTTATTTTGGGTATAGAGTTTTATTTCCCCCTGGTTTTGACAAAATGTAAATTGCGAATGTAATGCTTGTGTGCAGTTTACGACGTGACGGACCGCAAGTCCTTCGAGCAGCTGCGCGTGTGGCTAGACGAGCTGGAAACTTACAGTAGAAGGAACGACGTGGTTAAGATGTTGGTGGGAAACAAGATAGATAAGGTTATTTAATTGGAGGTGTTAAAAAGAACAGTGAAACTTGTCCAATTTAAAGGGGGGAAAACAATTGCTATAGGACCGCAACGGCTGAACTAAGTTCGCTATACGTTAATGCCGCATTTAATAGGTCCGGGTTAATTGTCATTTGCTTCGTAAGTTCCCTCTTTAAAGCGCCACGGTACAGTCCTCCCTCGTTTAAGATTAAGATTTCCCTTCAATTTCATGTTTAAGATTAATATTTGTATTCAATGGAATATTAATAATGTACAGTATGTGTATTGTTACAAAACAAGTGAATTTGTTCGTAATTTGTACGGTTTTCTACCTTCAACCTTCAATACAAGCGTGTATTGTGTACGACAAAACGTAGTTTCTGCTGTTAAAATACGTCAAATATTAGTTAATTCCCAGTAATCCGGCGCTGCCCTGCTCCCGTGTCCGCCGGATTAACGAGGGGAGGACTGTATCGCAGTTTTAACTAGTAAAATCGGTTTCAAACGACAAACTGAACCGTTGCTTGGGCAAAAGTTAATTGGTTTAACATTCCGAGAAGCTTACGGAATGGCCCCAAGCTCTTTCTAATCATTCACGAAGAAGATATTGGAAATGTGAGATGATAGTATAAATTGCAGACACGTGTTTCTTTTTATTGACAACTAGTTTCGACTCTAGTTGGCGCTAAATGATTGACCTGATGATGACTCTGTGCTAGAGTCGAAACTAGTTGTCAATAAAAAGAAACACGTGCGGTGTTTTCCTCGGTGAGAAAGGGATTCATCTCTGCAATTTACACTTTCTAATCATTTAAAGTTATAAATCAGCGGTAGGGGCGCGACGGAATAAAAGAACTTGTTCATCTTTGGCGCGTGCGCGTGGGGGGAAAAAAAGGGGACTATGTCGAGAAGTGAACATCGTGCCGTGTGCTGGACTTACGAAGCTTTTATTCCGTCAACAACTAAAAAAGTTACAGGCAAACAGGCATTACTTTTCGTTCCGCCCTCGTAGTTATTCCCTTACTTCCATATTCAACTGAAAATTATAGTAACCAGTCACTTGGTGAATAACAGGGGAACCGCGCGGTTACGAAGGAAGAAGGGTCGCGGTTCGCGCACCGCCACTCGATGCTGTACATCGAAGCGAGCGCCAAGACCAACGACGGCGTCAAAGTTGCTTTCCACGAACTCGTTGAAAAGGTTTCCCCGCTTTCTATTAATCGGTTCATCACATTGTTAACCGAAACGGCTATTTTTTGTCATCGGAACAGATTATCCAGACACCGGGGCTGTGGGAGACGCAAGCGCGACAAGGGGTCAGTTTGAGAGACGGGCCGACGCAGACCCCGCCGGGGTGGTGCGCGAGCGCCCGCTGCGGTTGGTAGTTTGGTAGACCCAGGACGTACATTATTTTAACCCTTTTCTTATTCCCAACTGCTAATTTTATACTTATTATTATTATTTTCTTTTTCCCCCTCGGCACATTTCACACTCTAATCTTTGTTAATTACGCCAAGTAATCATTTAAATTTCGGAAAATATATATATATACGAATAGCGGCAAAGTTTACGTGCGCGGTTCTCTATCGGGGAAAATACGGGAACGTAACCGTTAGGTAGCCAGAAATTATCGAACGAGATTTATCTAAGCGTCGATCGTGATCGAACGCAAGTTGCAAAGCGGCGCGAGTAATAAAATTTATATTTGTACGGTGTCGTACATCGTTAGCGGGTCTTCGCGGCGCAAAGCTCGAAAGAATAGAAATTGAGTTTATTCCAACGGAAACGGACAATTCCTGTACTGCGATTGTTTCTACACGTGGCGCAGGAAAACGGAAGAAGTGGACGCGACGGCGAAATCGGTAGTAGCAAAAATCTTTATTCGGAATACAAGAACATTGTTCCAAGTTTCGAAACGAGTTTTTTTTCTATGCCCTCTTCGTTACGGTCACCCAGATCTCGTCGCGCGGCTTCGTCGAGAGCCCGTAACTCGGGAACACGACCTGGTCGTCGACCAACCCGAAAGCGAGGGATTTCAAGATGACGGCCATCGAGACGATGACCGCGCTGACGGCCACGGACCGGCCGGGACACTGTCTCTTCCCGGCAAAGCCCCAAGGCGTGAAGGCCAAGGGGTGTCTTTCGGACCCGGGTGCGAAGCGGTCCGGAGAGAAACTGTTGACGGGTATAAAAGCCGTTTATCGACTTCGCAGCGTAAAAGGTGAACTGACGTGGTATTTTTCGACATTTGTAGGAAACGTATTCCATACAATAGAGCGTTTCAAGGCAAAAATTTATAAGCGTACTTGGCTTAAAAGCGGTGATAACTTAAGCCGATTTATAAGCGTTATGTTGTGAGAGCTGCGCTTACACGCAATGAACCTTAAACCGTATACTGCAAATTAATGAACTAGGCCTAACTGAAATGAAATTTGAAAAATCGGACTTAGTTCGCCAAATATTTATCGTATTTAGTCCGAATATCACTCGTCTTCAAACTGTCGGTCCATCCGAATGATTTCCTCGGTTCCTCGGGAGCTTTTCGTCTTCGTTTTGCTCCAGAAACGGCCGTTAAGACGTTTCTCCGCTTATAAGCGGTGCCTTGAAACGCCCTGATGTCAGTTACGCAACTCGCCTGTCGGGCGCATCCCAAACTTTCTCGTCCGACGCGATCACTCCGAGCGCGTGGATGACCGGCGTCCCTTTCGGGATCAGGTGGCCGCCAACCTCGACGCCCTGGTCCTGGATTCTCGCGGTGTACGGCACGAGCGCGCTTATCCTCATCGCTTCGTCGACAACGCGATGCGCGTAACTTATTTCCCAAAAAGAAAAAGTAACATGCATCTGAATCTCCCAACTTCCACAAATTTCAATTCGCGAACCTAAACTCGCGGATCGATCCGGCCGTTATCTCGTTCGCTCGAGATATTTCCTCGTGCAGTTTGTCTTGAACGTCCCGGTTGGCCGCCACGTAGTACATCACCCACGTTAGTACTGGAAATCGATTCCGGTTTCCTTAAAACAAAAAGCTATTGATTCCTAAAAGACAAAAGTTGATTACAATTGCCCATGGTCTGGTATCCGTGCTGTATGACCGTTACGCAGTCGTCGACCGCGTTCGGCTTCGGCGCCGGGAACGCGTCCGGGGCTTTCTTAAGGGCATCTTCAACAGCGGTCCGAACCTTCTTCTGCGCTGTTCGCCACAGTAACACGTAAGCAAAAGAAAAACTCTCAAATTGTTCGTTTCGCACAGGTTACCCGAAGAGAGCTCCTTCTCGACCGCGTCCGGCGTGACGCTTTGCGGCAAAAGCTTCGACTCCACGGCCGCGTGTAACTGCACAGCGACGAGAAGGCCCTTTCGGTTATACGCGCGCAACACGTGTAACGAGGGACTTAACTATTTCAAACTGGGCCGGGAGGTCGCTCGTCAAGTTTTCTCCTCCGACAACGAGAAGCGAGATGATCTTCATGGAAAGCCACTTCATCCGCTGGCCGAGGGGAACGTGTTCGTCTTTCGCAGTGGCCGCCAGCTTCCCCGCCGATTCTTCCGCAAGCTGAGGAGGGACGAAACGTATCTAAGACCTTTACGGCGAGGAAGTTGTCGCGTATAGTCACTCACGAGGGCGATTCTGCGACACGTTCCTTCGTCTTGGGAAAGCTTCCGGAAGTGTTCGGCGAGGGACTCGTGGCGGGACCTCGCTTGCGTGCCGTTCGCGAAGAAGATGCCGTTGTCCCCGAGAAGCCACCGCAAATCCTCGAACAGCTCCGCTTAGTTGGGACCGCAAAGGAAAAATTCATATAATTGAGTCCCCAAAATTGGCGGCCATTTTTTACCGTTTTACTGAAATACGAGTGAAAAACAGTTAAACTGCGGGATAACGATTGATATTTGTCCCGCTGAAACGGGATTCTAGGCCAGGAATAGGGTTTTCGCACGCATGCGTGAGTTTTTGGATGCGGGCGCAGGAATTTTGGGCAAACCTGGTAGTTCTGCCGCTGTTTTACGTATGGGCAGAGCGGTTGCGGAACTACCAGCCGCTACCGCTCCGCCGTGATAGAATGGCCAACCGCCATGTTTCTCCTCAACTCCACACATTATGTACTTGACGTCGACCAGTTGGAGAAGCCGGGAGTTGAGAGAAAAACATGGCGGAACCAATGAAGGTGAGGAATCACCCTGGCCATTCCGCCGCAACTAGATGGCAGCACTATAGAAACAGAAAGAAGCTGGGGTTGCTTTCTGCAGGAGGAATAAGTTGCAACGAGCAAGAACCAGTGACGTCACTCGTAGACTTTACCCATCCCGCGCAACACTTAGTTGCACGTCATTCTATTTCACGCAAATTAGTAAGTACTTAGTTGGTTGTGGGGAACTTTTGACTAACCTGGTCGGTCAAAAATGTGCCGGTGCTGCTCTAAGAGTTTCGGGGATGCTAAACTGACGACAAACTGCGTTCCCAACCAAAACGACGCGATTTCACCGTAATCCGAATGAAGTTTTTCCAAAAAGTTGTGCAGACTCCCTGCAGAAGCGATGTCTGCAAGATTCCCATCCCTGTCAAAATAAAACATCTCGATTTTAATTAAATACGCTCAAAGTGCAAAAATTACGAATGTACAATCACTATCCCCACTTCGCATCCGATGGCTCCATGCCAGGAATAGTTGTTCCTGTCTTTTGAGATCCCTGGAGAAATTTTTACCCGTATTTTAAATTTCCGCGAAAACAGCGGCGGCGCAACTTTATTGCGTGAAGCCAAATTGCGCGCAATACGTTATTGCGATGGCAATGATTCTCCCTATGAGTGTTGCGCCGCAACATTGCAGGCGCTAGAATCTCGCGCAAGAAAGTTTCGCCAAAACCGTTATCAGCTAGCAATTTTGATCGCGTACTTACTGGATACAGGTAAAAAACGAAAGCGATCAATACTGTGACGAATGTGACTGCGAATATTACAAAATCCAACATTGTTTGTTCGATTAGATTCCGACGACGACAGTGTTTTACAATTTGCTGGGATCTGGAAAGAGCGCTGTGTGCCGTTGCGCGTGCGCAGTGTTAACATCAACTGAAAGACAAAACGGCGCGAAATTTAAACGAAATTCCGTTGTGAAAACGACAAATAAACAAATAATTTATTTCGGTAATCACGCATTTTTCTATTTCCCCCAAACGGGTTGTTAATGAGTCTCATACTATGCAGCATTATGCCAATGTGAGCATTCATTACAAAAATAAAACAGGCGGGAAAACGAACAGCAACTCCGTTTGCGAAAGCGCCACAGGAACGACTGACGTCAAGGTATAAGGTAGCACCGTAGGAACCCTGCACAATTATGACGTCATCATGCTGTGCCATTCACCAAACCAAGAAATGCATCGTGGCGTCATCGCGGTGCGTTCGTCTCTGATTGGCTGACGGGGAAAAGGCCATATGGTGTCTCGCCTCGCCAAATTAGTCATCATGATGAGACGCGATGAGCGAATTATATTACGGTAAATTCCGCTTCCACTTCCCCCGGAACCAATGAGCTCATCCGGACTCCGGAGCGGTCCACTTTTGAACGCCGGGGGGGGGGGGGAAGAAAAGTAGGCGACTTTGCTTTGTCAAGAAGCCGTCAGTCGACGTTTCACCTTCGTGACGATCGCGTCTCGCTTTGCTGACTAGTTTTCAAGTTTTGCGTTTTTTTATACCTCTCGTTTCGCATCGTCGGGCGAACTGTGGATGACAGCATGAATGCGAACCGTTTTCCGAGTGAATTCATCCACGATTAAAACGGCCATGGACGATTATTTCGGAAAATTAAACCGGGTAAGTGTCCAAGTTTTTTTTTTTTGCCCCCGTCTCGGAAACATTCGAAATTTTTGAATTTTTGAAAACGTTCGATTTCTCGAATCTCGCATCTTTTTACGTCACGGTGAAAACAACTTCGCTTGGATTGTTATAACACGGTTCAATGACGGATGGAAGCATCGTTGTGTGAATGGGAAAAAATAGATTAATTTGCAGATTATAAACGGGGTTTAATGAACCGATAAAATAAGAAGATGAAGCAGCCAAGTAGGGCGATCCAGTTCCTTTTTTTATTATTGTCTTACCCTTTTCCAGTTCTTACTCTATACATTTATAGATTTGGGTCATCGGCATCCCTATGTTGCAGTTCGTTGTAACAGTTTCCCATAATATAGTGAGGATTTATGCGGGTTTTTTTCCAACTTTGTGAAGGCCGAGGCCGTCATAAGCAGCATCTTGTTGCGCAAAACTGGTTTAAAATCGGGTAAAGTCGTTAAGAAAAAACACGCAAAAACATTCATTTCAAAATTGAGAACGATTACATTCATGGTCTGTTTAAGATGAGACAGTTTCAAGAGCGATAAACTTGTTCAAAATGTAGCAAAAGCAGTTGGAATCGAACGTTTTGCGGAACCGAACGGGTACCGGTATCGTTATCGGTACGCCGCTCACCTGTATCGATACGCTGCTCCTGTATCGAACCCGTATCGTTCGCAGAAAAACGCCATTTAAAACAAATATTTGCTCGATCTTATCGAAATATCGAACAGATGCATACAAACAACGTGTTTAAACCGTCTTCAAGTTAAAATTGAAAATAATTTGTGCATTTTTTTGCATTTAGAAAATGTAATGATATTTAAAAACCCGTATTTAATGTTTCAGATATGTTCGTGCAAAATGTCGTGTTGTGGGGAAAAACGACATGTAAATGTAAATGATGAATTAATACACTGTAGCTACTGTAATTATCATCTTAATTAAATGGAGTTTTGGTACATAACTGATATATTAAATTACCATTTGCAACCCTGTATCGGTGATGTATCGAACACCTACATTTGTGTTGTGAAAATGACATGCAAATACAATTTCTAATCATATATTCCCAAATTCTTAATTGTTATTTTGACTGTTTTTCGATTTCTAAGTGAGATTTGTTGGTGTAATTTTTGTAGTACAACAAATTAAAGGTCATAGGTGGATTTAGCGTCGAAATATGCGCTAGAAAAGTAAATTTTTAAGTTATTTTAAATGAAAACAACGGTTTGCTGGTCGTTATATTGATGGGCCTTGCGTTTTTGTTCTGGATTGCCACCAGGCGGCGCTCGAAAACGACCGTTAATTCTTTTTTTTTAAATTTCCATAATGTGTTATTTTACGTCGCAGTTTTCGACAAGGTTGGTTGACTGTTTGATAAAATGGATAAAGTAAAGTAAACATTATTATTATTATTGCCAACGTTTCTGTTGACACTTGCAAAATAATGGAAGATGTTTTGTGGCCTTTTTTTGTTTGCCTATGACGTCATCCCTTTTGCGGGGAATGCTGCCAATGCAAATGGAGTGAACCTTGAACCCCCGTGATGACGATGATGTGACTTCAACATCCTGTTTTGGTTTTACCCCCCTTTCTGTAATTTGTTACGTTTTGAAGTTTTTGAATTCCTCACCTGTGAGACACAGGGCTAGCGAAAATGTGACGCATTTTGATTTGAAAACGTTCGAAAGCGCTGCCATTGGTATACAACCTACTTATTTTGAAAACGTTCTAAAGTGATGCCATTGGCTCCGCTGATTATTTTTGAAAACGCTCGAAAGTACAACGTGCTGCCATTGGCTTATATAGAACCGGCTATTTTTGAAAACGTTCTAAATTAACAGCCAATGGTACAACTGGTTATTTTTGAAAACGTTCGAAAGTGCTGCCATTGGTGCATCCTACTTTTTTGAAAACGTTCTAAATTGAAGCCAACTGATTATTTTTGAAAGCGCCCGAAAATACATGCTGCCATTGGTCAGAACGGGTTATTTTTGGAAACGTTCCAATTTAACAGCCAATGGTACATCGGGTTATTTTTGAAAACGTTCTGAAGTGCAGCCATTGGTGCAACCTACTTTTTTATTTGAAAACGTTCGATCGCGTAACGGACTTTTTGAAAACGTTCGAAAATGGCGTCGCGATTCGAACCTCGCTAGACGAAGAAAAAACGCAGATTGCGCTTATAGTATAAATAAATCGCAATAGAAAAGCTATGATTAATTTCCAAAGATTCAAAGAGCTTTTTAACTAATTGAAGTCTGGAAAGTGAATAAATCGAAATATAATTTCAATGGAAATGTCGGTTTAATGTAAACTAAGAGAGAGAGTCAGAGAACTTTATCATGTAGGAAATAAAAAAGACATAATGCAAATTCCCAGGTGGGCAAAATATACAAGGAAACGAAAGGTGAATTTTCCTCAAAAGTACAGTTTCTATTTACAAAAAAGGTTACAGAAAAGAACAGTTTTGTTTGTTTTTGCGAATCTGAATATATAGTTTGTTGTTTTTCAACTTTAGGGAAACGACGCTCGGATCCAAACGTGCCGAGGACGGTTGCAGCTCAAAAGGTCCAAACTGAACCAGGAAATATGCAAAGGGCTGATGATAAGGGCCGGGGCCGAGAAACTCTTCAAGTATAAACCGCATTTCGATTGCCTTTAATGGAGATTTAATGATATTCTCATTCTCAGGGCAACTACGAGCAAGAAGATGAAGGACAACGTTGCGCTCGAACTCAGTTTCGTCAATTCCAATCTGCAGCTTCTCAAGGAACAGTTGTCCGAGTTGAACAGCTCGGTGCAAGTGTACCAGAACGACAAGTGAGTGTGTTTTTGGAAACGCCAATTTGAAATTCATTACGCTTTCACTAATTGTACTAATTCAGCGGATGCCACGCGGTCCCCATGATACCGTTGGGGCTGAAAGAGACGAAACCCGTGGATTTCACGCAGCCTTTTAAGGTATACGTTCTTGCATTTTCGCACGGCGCAGGAAACGGAAACGCCCGAACCATTGTTGTGCGCGTGCAAATTAGCGAAATTCTTATGCGGAGAGAGGAGTTGGCGAATAGGAACTCGGCGGAGCAAAGTTCTCCGAGTCCCGCTTTCAAAGGCTGCTTCCTATATTTTCAATATGTAAACTCCAAAGAAATTCTGATTTTTTTTTAAAAAAAGGGCCCAATAGTTGTTCCAAAGAAATCCCGATATTTTCAAACGAATTATTATCTTTTTAAATATGTTACCGCTAAATTTTTAATGTAGTTTCAAAGAAATTACTGTATTTTCGAAGAAACTAAAGAATTACTAAATTTTCTAATAAATCACTAAGTTTTATAATAAATCACTAAATTTTCTAATAAATAATTAATTTTCTAATAATAACTAAATTTTCTAATAATAACTAAATTTTCTAATAAATAACTAAATTTTCTAGTAAATAACTAAATTTTCTAATAAATAACTAAATTTTCTAATAATTAACTAATTTTCTAATAAATCACTAAATTTTCTAGTAAATAACTAAATTTTCTAATACATTGCTAAATTTTGAAAGAAATTACTAAGTTTTGAAAGAAATCACTACATTTTGAAAGAAATTAATATATTTCGAAAGAAATTTTTGTGTTCGCAAAAGTTAATATACTTTCAAATGAATCTTTATATGTCCACGGAAGTTAATATATATATATTTGCCACTGAAGTTTCCTACGTAATAGCCCGTAAATATTTCGGAAACAGCGTGTGGCGCGTGATGCTTTTGAGGTGAGTCACGGAAACAAGAGCACGGTTCGTTTTCCGATAACAACCTTCACCCGTGTTTCAATGTATGATTCTGGAGCAGACAACAAACACAGGTGGACAATCGAGAATCGCGAGGTCTTTTGTGGCAACAGGTAGTAGTAACACTGCCAAGCTGGCGCGAAGCCAGTGCGCGACATTCAATTTCGATCCGAATCGAGAACCGCGTATTTCAGCGGTTTATTACGAGACTAATCGCGGGAAAGGCACGCCCGGCAAATAATGACGGGAGATTATCAAAGGGAATAAATTGGAAATGGTAAATTCCGAGTTGGGGGTTTTTTGTTGCCGGGAAACATTTTACGAGGAGATGATGTTGGAAATAAAAGGATAAAAGGATTTTGGGGTTCAGTCGGTGACTGAATTATTAAATCAAGAAGCTTTTTTTACGGCAAAAAAAAACGATTTCCTTTCGCAATTTCGTCCTGTTTGAAATAAATCACGTTGCAAATCCTTTCCGTGCAGAACAACAAAACATTTCAACAGATTCAATGCCGTCTTGTGAATTTGCTTTATGAATCCTGCATCCAAAACGCGTTGAAATGTTTGCTTTCTCCGAAGTTGAAAGGGTGAAAGTTTGTTTTCGGTTAAGTGACAATGCGTGCGCGTGAAACAAATGAATTGGGGAAATAACGGGAGTGGCTTTCGCTGCTGTAAGCGCAACGAGACAATTGAATGCCTAAGTGTCACGTCTCTGCCCTTCTCAACTTTTCAGGAATTCATCGCGGACCATTACGGCGAAGACCCGGATAAGTACGAGAAGAGCATCGGGGAGTTCACCGAATTACGAAAGGTTGTCCTTCAAAGTGGGCCAAAAAAAAAAAACAATGGCATTGTTGTCGACTGTGTAACGAGAGGCGTGAAAGTGTTTTGTTTGATTCGATGCGCCCGTAGAAGGCCCTGGCCGTGGATCGGAACGAAGAAGGCGTGCGCACGCTCATGGACTACTACGGCCAGTTGGTTCTGGCGGAGCGGAGGTTCCTGGCGTCGGCGGACAAGAACCCGAGCGTCTACTTCGAATGGTACGATTCGCTGACCGGGGTGCCCAGCTGCCAGCGGCACGCGGCCCTCGAGAAAGCGAGCGTGCTGTTCAACGTGGCCGCGGTACACACCCAGATCGGGGCCAAACAGGTGGGTAACGCGATCTTATCTGCGAATATACGACGTGTTTTACAACCACCTCTGCGGTTGCTTGTTTAAAAACCCGATTGTTTGATATAAGAATCTATTGTTCCAGGTAAACCCCCCCCCCGCGAGAAATTTGAAGATGTTTTTGAATACGGCACTTGGTAAACAGTGGCCACATCCTTTTTTCCGATGCCATGATCTTGCGCCAGATTTCAGATGAATGAATTTTCTTGCCCGGTTTACACGAAGCAATTTTTCTTGCGTGTTTCAACCAATCACAGTGGGGTTTATATCTCCTCCAATAGGACTGAGCCATTAATAATTTTATACACATCAACTTCGGTCCTCAACAAAGAGCCGGAAAAACATTTGCGGATGCAAAACAATTTTTAATATCCCAAAGTACTGATTTGCAGCGGAAAATGCTCGATGTGCAGCGCCTCTTTCGTAAAGCCATCGATCGCTCGGTGACTTGGCTGCCATTTTATATTTTCTTTGTGCAACGTCACAAGCAAGTTCAATCCTATTGGTGTTTTCTGGCAAGGATTGTTCAATGCTTGCGCCACGGTTGTGGGCAAGGAAAATGTCCCCGTGTAAACGGACCTTTACAAAAGGCGGGGGAAAATTTGAACCAAGTTAATTCAATTGTCTCTTTAACTGAATTACGATTTGTATAAAGTTCTGAGGTTTGTCCAATATGTGATCTGTAAATTTAGGGGTTTTTTACTTAAATTATACTGCATCGATATTAGTTGACCCGTAAGTTTGGACCTGATGATGACGCGCTGATGAGTCGAAACTAGTTGTCAAATAAAAACACGCACGTAGTGTTTCAACAATTGTGAGAAAAGGATCTTTTTCTACTAACTTCTCACATTTCCACGCTCCTTCTTACTCGAAGCAGAAAGCAATGTGTGTTCTATGGTTTGGGGAATCAAAATCACCAATAAGAGTTCACAACCGATTGGATTTGACGTAAACATTACTGAAAATAAACGTTTCTTAATCTTTGTATTTCTAAAAAAACAAACTCGGGATTGCCATCTTGTATATTTTTTAACCCGAGGTGAATTCGAATCTGTTTCGAAGGACCGGACAAAGGACGGTGGAGTGGACGTGGCCGTGGACAGTTTTCTGCGCGCCGCCGGGCTGTTCGCTCACGTCCGAAACACGTTCGGCCACGGACCGGGCCTGGACCTCCGAAGCGAGACGTTGGACGCGCTCGTGTTGCTCATGATGGTCAGGGCTCTTTTTGTTGCATTTTTAAGCGTACATCGTCCCGACCGAACTCCTCTCATCGGTGTAATGTAATTTTCTCGTTTCGAAAAAAAGGCCCAAGCGCGGGAGATCCTCTTCGAGAAACTGATGCATAACGACGACGTGGCGCCGAAGGACACGGCGGAGTCGTGCCTCGAGATGGGCCAGGAAGCCGCGCAGGTATCCGTTACGTCATTACGGTTTTCTTTCCGAAATATCACTGAAACAATGGCGACGGGGCTTAGTTGGCGGAAGCGTACGCCGAAGTCCACGAGGCCGTCACCAAGTCGCCCGCCAAAGAGTACGTGCCGCACGCGTGGACGGCTCTCGTCGCCGTCAAATGCGAACACTACAAGTCCAAGTGCCATTACTTTGTCGCCGTCGCGCTCCTCGGTCGCAAAGGTACGTGTGATTCCTATGAAGTCTAAGGTTTCCTACAAAATAAGCCTTTTCTGGCTTCTGATCTTTCCTTATTAACACGTCTGCTTTAAATTGCGCGAGCAAAGGAGAATCTCTTCAATATTATATCAATCCACTTCTCGTAAACCAACCGAGGATGCGTTAAGTCCTTTACTTCGTTTGCCGACTGTAGTTTCGCTTCCTCGAGAAGAAACGAGTTTAAATATATAAAGTTACACGTGGAAGGTGATTTGCCGGGTAGAAATTGAACCCGCGTTCGCTCGAAACAGGGGTTTTAACCGCGGCGGTTAAGGACATGCTCGCGTGCATCCAGTACGCGGATCACGGCAAGAGGTCCACGTCCCTGGACATCGTCGTCCCCGCCTCGTACGACGAGCAGCTGCTTCTCGGCAAATCTCACCTGCGAGAAGCCCTGCTGCTGCACGAGGAAGGCATGAGGGTTTACCGCATGTGCCGTCAACTGCGGAAGGTCGATTGCCTGCGGGAGAAGTTGCGGCTAACCCACGACAGGTTCCTCGCGCTGTACTCGGAAGTGGAGGTCGAGGAGGACTTCCAGCAGGTCTTGGACCCGCCGCGTATCCGGCGTAAGTTCTTCGGGACGCAATATCGTCTCTCGAGTTCACACGTTAATACTTAACGTTGCCGTTGTTCGCGCAGCTTCTTCGAAGTACAGGTTGTCCCTCGCGCCGCCGGACCTCTCCGTTCGCGGCGACGCGCCTGACCTTTTCCGCGAACTCGTAAGTGGGGGTAGAACGTAGAACTTGAAATAGGCCTTTTGTTGTAATCGGGGTGAAATTTTTCCAGGGTCCTTTGAATATCTTCTCGGCAAAGCACCGATGGTCCGCGCCGTGGAGGTTGGACTTGAAGAGGAGTCCCGGCCAGTGTTACGGCTTCGGTCTGCGCGGAGACTCGCCGGTCCTCGTGTCGTCGGTCGACGCGGGCAGCATCGCGGATGTTAGTCTCCGTTGTTTTTGTTTGTTTGTAACGGGGGGCTTTTCAATAACGGAACGATTCCCGTAGAGGGGCGGCATGAAGGAAGGGGACTTCGTGGTGGCCGTAGCGGAGACGGGAACCCGTTGGTCGAAGCACGAGGAGGTCGTGAACCTGATACGGCAGTGCGGCGATCACCTGCGCTTGACCACGATCACGCCGGTAGACCAGAACTTCCTCAAGGTATTCCCTGTCTTTTGCGTTTGAATTTGTGAAGAAAGGAGACGTTTCTCGGTTATTACCGAAAGCTCGTAGACTCTACTATATCTATTAGCGTGTCCCTGGATTTCAAATTTCAAGCAGACGGGACGAATAGTTTCTTGATTTAGAGCCCTTTGATCTCGCGCTTACGAGCCGGCAATTTCCCGAATGAATTTATTTTTAGAGTCCGTAAATCTGGAACGAAAAGACCTAGAGACCTAAAATTTTCAGGGATTTCATAGCTCATATAGGACTACAACAGACCACGGTCATGTGGGAGGCATTGGGTGATTTGATACGGAATGACCCAGAGAGTCCGTTTAAAAAGGTTTCTCTTACTCAAGAGGGACGCAAGGGCCAGTCCATCCGCTCACAGCAGCGGTTCCTCCGCGAGCAGCGAGGCTTCGGCCGCCAGCGGCAGCGGGGCGTCTTCGTCCGCGGGAAGCCGGTTCGGCGGCGGAAGCCTGGCGGGCGGCAAGAACAAGAGACTGTCTTGGAACCCTTTCCGCAGGACCAAGTCCGACGGCAGCGGGATCTCGCGGTGAACGCTGCCGGAACCGAATTGTAAAATGCCAAAGAGTAGGCGCGTCTTGCGGGGAATCGTCAAGACGCGATGTACAGACGAACCTCCTCCTCCTTAAACAACGACGAGGACCGAAAAGACCCGGGATGACTTTTGGTGCAATTTTTATTTGACAGCGGCAGTATTGCCGTGTACAAACAAAATGCCAAGAAGTGAATCTGTGTAATTTGTACGTGCGTAGGTTTGTTATTAAAAGATAGGAAATTTGAAGCGGGAAATAAGTAACCGGTCGGTCGTCAACACGAAGAACTTGGACCGTCTATTGTGCCAGCAGCAGCGCAAAGTAATTATGTATCCGTTCAAATGTGTCGATTCCAATTACGATTACTGAATTCGGTTTGATCTCCTTTATTTTTCGGTGGGGAACGGAGAAAAGCAAGGACCGCAACTCGGAGGACAACTTTGCCGCGATGAAACTATCAAGAGGTTGGTGCTTTAAAAGGCCAACTTTCAGATATACTATTGTGATATTGGGGGGGAAAGCCGCAAACAAGACGATCGCGCTCTGGGGAAATCCTGTGATTTGCGGTTATCTGAAAGTGGCTGCGATTGCTTCAGTTATAAACGGACAATTGCTGAAGGGACTGGAATTACGGTCGGTTATAGCAGAGTTCATTACACGGTTTTGAAATGAAAATCCTTTAAAATCGCTTTGATAAATGAAATCGTTTTAGTTTCGAGATGAAATCGTTTTAAAATCGTTTTGAAATGAAATCGTTTTAAAATTAGTTTGTCGAATTATTTTGAACTGTTGGGTTTGGGCCACCATACTTGTGTCCTCCAATGCAAAATAGTAAAAGAAGGTGTCTTGAATGCAAAACCATATCACTATGCCAATTAGGTTCTAAAATATATTTTGTACGGGTATAATTGAAACTCATTTTTCCGCTTTAATGACGAACTTGTAGCGAAAATGGGGTCTGGACGTGGTGCGCGTAGCATCTGCTGGAGCATCTTCTGGTTCCTCGCGATGGCGATCGCGCTGTTTGTCGCGGCGGGTTTCTGCGCGTTCGCCTACGTAGTCACCTACACGATGTCCACGTGCTGCGAGGGACTGACCGGTGTTTCGGACACGATGCTCGCTGGTGTCCGGTTCCCTCACGTCTGCTGCAAGGCAATGCTGAGAGCGAGACCAATTGGATCGGGTGCGGAGGATTCCGCAAATGCCTAACCGCGCGCGCACGTATTGAACTTCTGAATTAAAAGACGAAATGCCGAATGAAACTGGGTGATCTTTTATTAAAGATTAATGAAGAACTTGGGGCCGTCAATTGTCTCGTCAACAGCGGAGCGAGGCGAATGTGGTTTGTTTTCAATACACCTTAATAAATAATTACTATTTTGCAACTGCTTATTGGGTTAATTTCATATTGGGACCGAGATGCAATGTACGGATCATCCATTCATTACCGTGTGAATCCAGAAACTTCTCTTTTTACACATACATTGAAACTTTAGCCATTAAAAAATTATATTCTCTTAAAACAGTAGAGTCTCGATTATCCGCGCGGGGTCGGGGCTCAGCTTGCCGCGGATAATCAAAAAAGCGGATAACACGGAGCATCGTAAAAAAAATATTTCACAATTTACACACTGTGCGTAAGTACGTATTACGAATGTAACTACACATATATAAACAAATTTACATCGTGCCTCTGCTGTCTAAAGAGCAACTGAATCTTTGTTGGACGTGACAAAACAGTGACGGTCACCCGAAGTGACCGGAATTCCGGTTTAACCGCGGTTAACACGGAGCATCGGATAACTGGGACTCCACTGTATTGCTTTAGTCAACCATGTAATAAATGGTAGACATATAATGTGATTACAATTATTTTTATGTATTCAGAACTTCAAAAAATGCTAAATTTGTAAACAAAAATTGGTTTATATATAGGGGAATTGAGAAAGGAAATCGAAGTATAGCAATATCACCTCTGAAATTAAAAAGTTGTGCTAAAACACAAAATGGTATCCGTTAGAAGATCCAAGTTGTGTTACGGGGAAATGCGGTTAACGATCCCTTGCCGCGCGTTGTTAATAATTAATAGGATAACAGAGGTTCCACTGTATACGATATCGATTTGTGCTGCGTAGTTACACTCGGCCGCGAAGGAAGCCGCGCGCCGTCTTTGAAATCTGCCCCACAAAGATTAAGACAATTCTCGGGAGAGCCGCGTTAATTCGCGCCCCTCCTTCGGCGAGTTTCTCGAAATAAATTGCTAACCTGTGAGTTGCGGAATTATAATAGGATAGGTTGTCTGCTGACTTTGGTTGCCCGGGTAACTTTACATACGTGTTATCTGTTTTTTGTGCCGCACCTTCCGTTATTTAACTGCGGCATTTCAGCCGCTCCGATCCCAGAGCGACTTCCTCCGTCTCAACGCACGGATAAGTGTCTGTTTATTGGAAAGCATTCGAAAGATTACATTATAGTAAGTTCATTATCTTTACCTACAATTAGATTTCATTCGTAAATGTTGGATAATATCACACGACCTACACGGACCAATCAGCAAAGTGTGTTTACAATAATATAAATTACAATTGGTTGAAATTGCTATTAATGTTATTACTAGTTTCAATTGTAATTGTATTTAATATAATTGAAGTTTCAACTATTGTGGTAATTCCTTATGTAGGTCCTACTTGGGGACATGGGGTTTATAGGAACTTTATGTCTTGTTTTCATGCAGGGAATATATGTACCCTGTAATCCTGCAATATTCGTATTCAGTGAACATTCAGGATAAAAGTCATAGAATTTCATTCCATCATTGTACGTCACGGTGCTATCGTGTAATCCCGAACGTAAATAACGAATTACTTCGCGGCTTGTCTCGCAGGAAGATGGGATCGGGACGTGACGCGGGCAACGTCTGCTGGAGCATCCTCTGGTTCCTCATCCTCGTGTTCGTGTCGTTTTTCGTGGCGGGCTTCTGCGCGTTCTGGTACATAGTGTTCTACACGATGGCCGCGTGCTGCGAGGGACTGACCGGCGTGGCGGACATCATGCTCAAGGGTGTCCAGTTCCCGCACCTCTGCTCCAAGGGAATGCTGAGCGGGAGGCCCATAGGATCGGGCGGCGACTGAGCCCAACGTGAACGCGTTTTCATCTCGTTTCAAGTGTTCAAATCCATTCATTAAACCTTTTCTTCGTGTAATTTCTTTCCAGAAAGGCTTAACCGTGTCTTGTCTAGAACCCTTTTGCAGCTTATCCCCCAATTGGTAAATGGGAGGTACAGTAGGACGTAACGTGGCCAAATTGAATGACGTTTCATCTCGAGCGACGTAGGCACTGACGCCACTAGAGAGAACAAGTAGGACATCGAGGTATTAACGCGTTAAAAAATTTATTCCCGTTTATTTCTTCATAGCAGGTAGAAAAACATTAGCGATAGCACCCAAATGTGTTAATCGTCATTTTCAACCGATCCATTTTTCTTCCTGTGATCTTTAACGTTCAGAGCTGTCCGTTCGCTCGGGCGCTGTAACGGCGGTGGCAGGTGTTTCTTCGCTTGCACGCCGGGAAGATTCTTGTAGGCGGTGAAGAAAATCCTGTAGAAGGCGGACGAGCGAAGCAGTAGACGCGATACGAAATCCAACGGGTCCTCTTGGTTCTTCAGCGTCACGCAGAAGTTGTAGTTGAACATGCCGTAGAAAAGGCGGTGCACGTGTGCCGGAGTGCCCCAGGGCCTCCGGAGCAGCTGGTGCAGGTAGTACGCGCCGAGGTAGCACGTCTGAAGCTCGGCCAGGCCGTGGATGACCGCGATGTCCAGCCGGTCCCCCGGACGGAACTGAGGTCGGTGGCAGTACCGGAACAACTTCTGTCGCAGCTCGGCGATCTCTTTCGTCGACACCGAACGGATGAGGTCCTCGACGGTCTCGTCGTCGCTTGCTACCGCTCTGCCATCGGTCTACGATCGAAAATACACAGATCTTAAAATAATAGTAAGAACCCACCAAGAAGGTCCATTCCTAGGGTGCGTTTACATGGGAGTGCCACTTACGACACAAGAAATCCCACGCTCCCGGAACCTCGCATTGCCATTTTCATGCAAACGTGATTTCTGCGGCATACCCGTATCAGATCAAAAGACTTTCTTGAGAGATCTGATGTTCACGACGGGAGACATTTACCTCTTCTTCCGTAAGGATGGGCTTATTCGCTGCATGAAGCTTTGCCGCCTTCCTCTTGTTCGGCATGCCTTGATCGGCGGTGAAATAGCAGAATATCGCCGCGACGACCAACGCTACGATCGCGGTGTTGTCCGGATGCGTCGTCCTGGCCCAATAGGAGACCGAGCACCAGAAGAGGGACCACTCCCGAGGCCAGAGAGCTTCGAAGCTTTCGTCCGCACGCAGCGTTTCTCTGAGCAGGGACCGGGCTTGGTGGACCGTCAAGATCATGTCGGCGTTGAGGTTCGGCAGTTGCCCAAAGTTGGGTAGCGAAGAGAACGGAGTAACCGGATTCTTCCCCTGGTTTTTGAACTTCCTCCTAGCCTCGACGACGACGTACTCCGAAATCTTATCTCCTTCCGGCGAAGCCTCCCTCGTCGCGTTTACGATTCCGTAGAGAACCTGGCGGATCCTCTCGGAACACATGTACGCGCTCTCCTTGGCGAAGTTCTCCACTTGGGAGAGGAGAATCACCTCTTGGGCAAACGCGCAATTGAACGCGAACGGCGAGATGAGGCACGAGTAGAAGTCTTCGTGGAACCAGTCGGGGAACGGGACGCCGCCGGGGCATCCGTGGGAGATGAGTAACCGCGGAGGCGGTTTCTCCTCGCTGGTGGAAGGGTCCGGAACCCCGAGGAAGCGAAGGATTGTTAGGTCTACGGGCTTGCGGTAGTTGGCAAGGGTTCGTTTCAGGAGGGCTTTGGCGTCGGCACGCTCTGGTTTCTTGAGGTAGGTTACCACCTAGGTTATACAAGCAATTCCAACGTTCAAGGCACGATCATGAAGATGCCTTCAAGGCATTGATCCTAAAGATGTTTGGAAATGGTTGGCAAACGCTTACGATTGATTGCTTTCACCCTCCCCCCAAGAACTTTGATGGATTTAGAGAAAAATGGGGTTTAGGATGGATGACTACTAGTATTTGTAGTTGTATAAGAATCTTAAGATGAAGCCATCTTAAGAGTATTGAAAGGATTGACAGATTGAGAGATCGGCGATCTGGACCTTGTCGATAGCTTCCTTGACGGTGCGGCACTCCAGCCACGCCAGGAGCCCCAAGATCTTCGCTTGCTGCGGACTCATCTGCAGCTTCTTCCTTAGCTTCAGCTTGGGCAGCCTGATGTTCTTGAAGAGGTTCCTGAACGCGTAGGGCCCGGCGACGAAGTCGTTGCCGACGAGGCACCCGAACAGCGGCAGGATGCCGGCGTTCAGGTTCTCGAAGCACTCCAGGAAGTTGCGCACGAAGTAGATCCTGGAACTGACGTAGCGCACGGCGGGATCCCCCGTGTAGTCGAAGGTCTCGGAGATGGAGTCGATCGGGATGAAGCCGCCCTTCAGGTCGTAGATGTAGAAGTCGCTGTCCAAGCTGACGACCGGGCACTTGAGGTGGTTGGCCACGGCGACGATGTACGCGTCCGCTTCGAAGTTGGTCTGGGCCATTGCGACCCCCAGCTCCCGCAAGATCTCCTGCAATCGACACGTTTGCAAGTTATGTGTCTGCAAAATGGCGCCCATTTTTTTCTTATTCTTCAAAACTATCCCCAAAATATTTGCTATTCGTACAAAAACCGAAATCCGCAGTGGAGAAATACTAATACCAGGCTTGTTACATCACGTAGCTTTCAATTTTTCATATTAATTAGAC
>WWPM01024551.1:0-18954 GCA_023279145.1 Glomeris maerens | reverse complement strand
CTTAGCATGCGCTTCATCGCTTTTGCACGTGCGTTATCCGACAAGGAGCGGATGGTATTCAGTATTTTAATGTGGAACCGAAGCCCACTTGATAACGAAAAGATGGCGCCGATCGCGTTTACGCTCACTCGTCACACGAGCGCGGTATCTAACGTGGATTTTTGTTTTGCGAAGTACAAAACCGAAAAGGACGGAGTGTTGGAAACGCGGGTTGAGCAGCGGATCACGATTCAGAGCGACGGGGACAACATCGACCATGACAAGGTACACGCGCGCGCGCGGGCAGGGTTTTGCGCCGTTGCCACGTAGCGATCTCTGGAGATTGACGGGAATTGTGTGGTTTCAGGCGCTTGCGGACGCGATCCAGGAAGCAACTTCGATGAATCCGGATATGACAGTCGAGAAGATAGAAATACAGCAGCAGTCGTCGTACAATTAATCGTCGTAAAGTACGAGCAGCATTTTGCAGGGTTGCTACCAGTAAAAAATATCTGGGATTCAAAGAGTTTACGTTCAGCTGCTAACCGCTATTCGGAGAATTGCAATCAAAAAAGTCTTAAGATTCTAAAGAAAACTTTGGAAGCAACCCTGTTTTGTAACTTTGAGTATTATTTCTTTATTCAGCTCCTGAAGTGTTTTT
Organism: Glomeris maerens; assembly: GCA_023279145.1. NCBI lineage: Eukaryota > Metazoa > Arthropoda > Diplopoda > Glomerida > Glomeridae > Glomeris > Glomeris maerens. Next base: position 18,314 of record WWPM01024551.1, on the reverse strand, counting down.
GTTGCTTTCAGGTGCGAAAAGTCTTAAGCTGCCGGTTCGGGGGGGATTTACAGAGAGGCTGGCGTAAAGTTGATTACAAACTTTGCCAGGAAATTTGACTTATATCTAATGCTGTACGGTATGGACTTTATGTTCGATTCGCTTTTCGAAAACGTAACTAATAATCGTGGTGATGAATTCATTCAGTCTTTTTTGTTTTTGTTCTCTTCCCATCCTCCCCGGTTAAGTTTTTTTTGTTTTTAAATCACTTGGTAGATGCTGCGTATTTTCCACCGGAGTAATAATAATATTTAGCAGTATTCATTCACCCATTCGTCTCATTTGTTGTACTCGCACTTCTGTCTGCTTTGTGATTACCGTGTCCGTATATTTTTTGAGGCGAAAAGGAAATTGAATGTATGATGGGGCCGATTGAAGTGCGAATTTGTGAAGACGAAGACGAATCAGTTTAAAAGTAAATGGGAAGTATTCGTGAAAACAAAATTTGTTATAAATGAGAATTCGAAAGGCAACACTTATGCAAAAGAGATTGTTTGGAATAACTGGGAGCAGTTTTTATCAGCTTCATAATTGTAGCTTGTACTAATGTTTTCATGAATTTTGCATCCATAAAATTTTAACTAGCTTTTTTTTTACATATTGCTTTTGATTTATTGTCTAAAGCTTGGGGAATGTGAAACTATTGGGTTCGTTGGTGAACGATGAATTATTCGTTATCAAATTTTCATGTGATGCGAATGATTTTGGAGAAAATTTGTAACATTTTTACTCTAATATTTTAGTTTGTCTTCCCTCTGGTGTTTGCTTTTTTCTGGTTTTGTAGTCCCCGGTTTCATTAAAGTTTTCATAAATAACTTTTAACTTTTTGTACCCGTGACGGCGACACGAAGTTGCACATTTTGCTTGAACCTTATTGTATTTTTTCGCCACATTATTGCAGATATTTACACAATTACGTATATATTACGGTGTAACTTTTTATTACTATATTTTAACAGTTGTTTGAATTATTTTTTTCTCCCCCACTATTTTGGGGACTGCATATTTAAAATAAGGTGTACAGGTAGCGTTTCAAAAAAGGGGAACATCATACAAGTCTGTGTTTGTAATGAATTATTTTTTTGTCATGTTCTAAAACTGCAGAATGGGCTTGATTATATCAAATAAAATGTAATGCGTGATTTAAAAACACGGGTTTCAATCAACTATGGAAATGTAATGTAGAATAGATTTAAATTTTGTAAATCTGCTCTTGAGAAATAAATTGGGCTTGGGAATGAACGGTGTTTCTGGAGTTGAAAGTTTTCAAATAACCCCGCTGGAAATCTTCATGGGGGTCTCGGAGATGGGATTGGATGAAAAACCCGGGTTTGTTTCCGAAAAATGTCTGCTCCCACTCGTGTCGAAGTGATCGTCGGCTCTTACGAAGAATTGCTCGTTGGATACACTGTAAACCGGCAGAACGATGTAAGAACAGTATTTCCTAGCCATTCTGGTTGATGTTGTTTAATTTTCTTAACTGATAGTTTTATATTTATGCGGCTAAATTAGGTCTGCGTCGCGTGTTTCCGATTAGGCTTATTAATTCCCATTGCTTTCGCTGTTTTTAGGCTTATTCGTTCAAGCAGAGCTTTACGAATCATTCACACTGTGGAAGTGTAAAGAGCATCGCATGCTCCGAGAAATATCTAGTCACTGGAAGTACAGATGAAACTATCAAGATTTTCAACATGAATAAAAGAACAGAAGTTGGCACTTTGATGCAACATGAAGGTTAAAAGTCTTGTTTTTTTGTTCCCAGAAGTTGTTGCTTTAAAATAACACTTAAAAATAGTCAACTTGTATAATTCAAGGAAAGAGCAGGAATGTTTGTATGTTCCAAAACAAGTTTTCCCATATGAAATGCACTTGATGCCCGTATTTATAAAATCAGAAATGTGTAATTATACTGTAAACAATGAATACATGTATAATTAACAATAAAAATATTTAACAAAGCAACTCGCACAGGTTCTATAGTTGATCTGAAATTCTTCGGAGGAAAACACCTTCCCGTGCATCTGTTCAGTTGCAGCGAAGACGGCACGATCTGCGTGTGGCGAGTTACGAGGAAAGATTGGAGATGTTTGAAAACGTTGCGTGGCCATAAGTTTGTTACTTTGTATATTTTACCGTGCTATGAATTTGAGAAAGAAGCCATTTCTCATTTTCGTACTTAAACTTCAGAGGACCTTTAACTTCATTGGCCATCCATCCGTCGGGAAAGCTGGCTCTTTCCGTATCGAAAGATAAAACGGTTCGCACTTGGGATCTCTTGACGGGGAAGACTGTATTTGTTACTCAACTTCAAGCAGGTTTGTCTCATTTTTTAAATAATGCAATTAAATGAGGATGAATGAATCATTGCGTTCTTTTCAGCGAGCGATTTGGTCGAATGGTCTCCGGATGGTTTGCTATACGCGGTTGTAGTTGACAAGATCGTTCATGTATACGAAGTTGAGGTCAAACAATTCGTTAATATCGTGATAAATAATGCGAAAGACTTGAACCGTACGTGATATAGTTTGTTGTTTTTTTTTACCAGAAAGCAAAAATAATCCACTCGATTGATTTCGGACGCAGGATAAACGCAATCGCTTTCCTAAATGTAAGAAAGCAGTTTTCACGATGCAGATTTAATCCAAATGGGATTTGCAGTAAATAAACACGATTTTCGTTTTGTTTTTGTGAAGGATTCTGAATTGATAATTGGCGGAGATGGGCAAAACATAGAAATCCACGCTGCGAATAAAGAAGCGATCAGATGCACGTTTCCTGCTCATACAACAAGGTTAATACCGTTTCATACTGATTGAAATAGTTTAACTTGCTTTCTGGATTCATTTCTTTTAATATCTCTGCAGAACTAAAGCTTTAACAACTTTCTCATCACCGGATAACGAAGACGATAGATGGCTCATTTCGTCTTCCAGTGACGGAAGCATCAAGTTATGGAGCATAGATATAAACAAGGTAAATATTGGGATATAATGTTTTTTTTGTATAATATGACTTGGAAAATGTTTTAAATTACATTTTCAGTTACACTCTGCGCCAACGTTGCTGGCCGAAGTTAAGACCGGATGCAGAATACTTTGTCAGACTGTTCACTTCTCAAATAAAGATGTGACAGTACAACAAGCCGACGAGACAACATCGGAGTCGGACACGGAACCGGAGGATACAGAAGGTGATTAAAGTAAATCTTAATTCTATTGGGGGGAAAATAAGCAATGACGGCTGAACTTGTATAGGATCGGAGCAAGCCGCAAAAGGCCAAAAGAGAAAAGCAGTGCAAAAGCCACGTAAGAAGAAAACTACTTCTGTGGGTTGAGACGTGCTTGCAAAAAAAAAGTAGAAATCTTTTCACATCCAGAAGAAAATAAAAAAAACCATTCGTTGTCAGTTTGTTTTTGTAAATTTGTAACCGTTGAGACTCGTTTCCAAATATAGCTGCGGTGTTCAGTTAGGCTATATAATTGCGAGGTATGCTGTGGTTACATAATCCTGTATAATGCTTACAGCTCAGCTCTTATCAGGCATCCGTGGCTATATTGGGAAAACTTTGGAAGTTAAGGCGGTGTGATTTGAGTTTGCTAAAGTTATTAATATAATTGTTGGGAAATGTTGCAAATTTTGTCAAGAATATTTCTGTAGGAAATTTCAGAACAATCCTAATTTTGTTTCACGTCGAGTGTCGTTACAATTCTTAAATATTTTATCTTCAAACGGGGAAGTTGAAATGATTTATTTTGCTTCACTGCACGGCAGTTTTTGCAAGGAAGCTGCATAATATGGGTTGCCTTTCGTCAGTATGAAAATCAAGTGTTTGATTATTGAAATTTAGTGTTGGTTAAAGCTGAGATCATTATAATTACATAATTTATTAGGATGTGTGCATTAGGCGTAATTAACAATGTCGGCGAGTATAGATGGCGTCCCTGATAAGAAATTTTGACCGTTTTCATGCCCCAGAAAACTTGGGAATTTACAACTGATTTCGGAAATGCGACATTTCCATGTCCGACATTTTGGCGCCAGGAACGTCGTCAATATCCTTTGTATATAATTCATCATTATTCACGATATTCGAATTTTGGCACCGAAACGGCTGCTGCGAAAAGTCCCGGGCCGTTTGGATCGAACGCGAAGAGCGGTTGTGGGAATATGAAATGGGTAGCGGTAGCGGTTAAGTAGCTGCGATTGGAGGGAGCCGCAATGCGCCGTAGGATCTCTATTCTCTCGCATCTTTTCCACTCCACTCCAGTATTGCGATCGGCGCGTTATTACTCACTCTTTCTCTGGGATTAGTCGCCCGTTTTAGCCGCGCTATTTTAACGCAATCTGGCATGTAATCTGGGATCGTGCTGGACCACGGTGACGGCAAAACATAGAAAACACGAGCATTTCTCGGTGGATTTGATGCGGGGAAAATGGGAAGGATTTGCTGCGGCGATTCGGAGCAGAAACGCCGCACCGATCGCCATCATGTCGGTCTTCTGAAAACCAACCGAGGTAGATGAACTGTGTTGCACACAAGAAGCAAAGCTGCGAAATATCGTTCATCATGACGACGACAGTTGCCGATGGCCCTCGTAATTCACACTATAATCGTTCATCACAACGCCAGGTGAGTGCCTATGAGCGGGAAAAAAACTATTCAAAAAACCGGTTTTATTTCGCCAAATTTCAAAACGTATTTTTGCGTTTATTTCGCATTTGAGTGTTTCTCATGTCGATCGCTGTTTGGTCATCTACTTTCCTTTTTTTGGCTACAGGTGTGAGTGCTAAATCCATACATTTCTTTGTTTTCTTTTTAATTTTTACTGTTTATTTTTTTACGAGTTAATCGGGGGGGAAATGAAAAAAAAAATCAAATTTCGCCGTTTTATTCTCGGGTTTAAAATCCCCTTAATTTATTTTTACTTTAATTAAGTTCGCTGCAAATGGACGCAGTGCGGGGTCAAGGTGAAGGTTTACAGTTGCAACAAGGTTATATAAAACAACGATATGGATTGTTGTAAATTTGAGTTTTATTTTGGCAGAGGGGACGTGCATAAATTACGTATTGTATGTTCCCCAAATTCGTGTTGCGAAAATCTTATTTCAACAAGACTCAAATTCAATTTCCTCGTTGCCAATTTCCACAATTGATTCATACACTTTCCCCATGGCGGAAGTGACGTAATTTCATTAATTTTTTGACCCAATTTCACGGATTCACCCTCTTTCATTTTCACAATGTCGGCATTGCACCATTTCTCCATTGCAAATGTTTCCAAATGTCAAAGGTTAACAAGCAGGTATTTCTCCACCAATTATATTGTGATTTTGACCAAAATGCCATTGCATATTTGCCAATTATAAATGGCTGCATTCATTATTATTGACCAATCCATGTAACGAAAGTATTATATAATGCGACCTGCCAATAAACCAGTAATTATATTCTCAAGATTTTATTTCGAAAGCTGGATTAAATTTCATTTCAACTTGCGCAATAAAATAATAACCTCAGCCATTGTTTATATATTTCAATAAACCAGGATTCCGATTCTCGTTTGAATTCAATAGTTAAAGTTGTAGTTTATAAGTTAAAATAGTAATTTTTGTATTTCTCATTTTTATTATGGCTTAAATAAGCCCTCAGTGGCCTTTTTTATTGTTTATAAGAAGAGAAAACTCTACTGTTTTGCTTAAATAAATAAATATCTATGTAGAAGAGAAATTTAAAGTTGCAAGTTTATATAGTTAAAATAGTAATTTATATATTTCTCATTTTTATTACGGCTTAAATGGATAAATAAATATCTATGTAGAAGATAAATGTTTAGTAATTTTGAGTTTATACTTGGAAAGCTTTGCTTAAATGTGAGGTCTATACTAATTTATTTAATTTCTAGGAAGTTATTTGAGTACCCATTGGATGGATTTATTTATGAAACACGATTTTATATAATTTCTCGTTTTTTAATTGAGTTTTATGTTGTAATTGTCCCAAATTTGAAAGAAATGTGTTTCTTTTGCTGAAATGCAGTTATTGATTGTTTAATTGGACCTTTAGGTGGCGCTGCGATAATTGCACGTAGTTTGAATAGTATTTTAAATGACAATTGATGTTAATGTCCGGAAATAAAGGGCTACTGTTGCGCCTGAGAAATGCCATCTAAGGGTATATAAAAGTGGTATTTTTAGTGTCAAGTGTGTTCTTTTAAGTTGCCACCGCATTTAGATATTTTTTTTTATACTCTTATGTTGTCTTTTGTCCTTTTTGCTTCTTGTAGTCTTTCGTTTTCCTTTGTTTGTCCAATCCATGTTGGCGATCGATCAAAGCATATTTACCGACATGATAATCTGGCAACATGATTGGATATTAATAACAGCCTTTTTTTTTGTTGTTGTCCTGCATGGCTAAAAACGCATTTTCAGCTCTCTTCTCTGAAAACGAAGAGTGCTTTCCTGTATCATCACTCAAGTGTCTATAATTAATACATTTTGAATCGGTGCCAAGAAGTGAGCTGCTCAAATAGGTCTAATAAGTGTATATTTAAGTTTTCAGTCCAGTTCTTCGGACTTCATAAAGCGCCATCTTGCGGTCTCGTCCCGATCGTCACCGAACAAAATGCGGAAAAATATCAATCGATTATCGCCTTGCTTTGTTGTTGTTACGTTTATGGACAATATTTTTTTTTGTGTGCAGATTTACTGTAACCACACGCCCACAACACGCAGAAACGCAAAGTTTCACTGTATAGGTACATGTATATAACAATTTAAATGTGAGTTTTTCCTAGTGAATTATTATATACAGGGTGATTCAGGAGGAATTTATTTATTTAGTAAACATTTCAAGTAAACACCATGTAACAACATATAGGGCAATTCGGATCCTGCTTTCCTGAAGTGTACACTACTATATAGTGCAGTTTTCATTAAGTATGACACTATTATATTGTGCAGTATATAATGGCAGACAGTTGTGAGAGATACAAGGAATGCCATTTTTGCAAATAATTACTGTACATTCACAATTTTTGCAACTAGTATATATATATACAGAAATAAGACTTATACATGGTTTTCATCAAAATTACATGGACTTTCTGATGGGTTTGTTTTGGTTGCTGTGCAACTAATTGTTTCGAAGATATAGAGGCCTTTTCATAAGCAAAGGTGTACCCAAATATTCATGTTTGTTGAAATGTGAATGTATACACTGTAAATAATTTGTTTAACTTTTAAACGGCATTTTATATAGCGTACTGAATATGTTCAGATTTCATTTGTGTTTCGATTCAGCACATTTTCAACTCTATTCTGCAATTTGAACACTTGAACTAAACGCTTTAACAAAGTGAACACGTTCAGTTGAATGGTTTTTAAAAATTTGAACACATAATTTCAAGAATAATGTACAACAGCTTAGTTTTAACAATCTTGAGAAGAGATGTAATACTATACCTCTACCAACTAAAGAATAAAACGATGCCCCGCCCATTTTTCGTCATGAGATCGCTTCCACCAATAGGAATCGAAGAGTTGCTTATCGCTTAATTTTGCCTGCTCTACTGAGCAGGCTGCTTTGCAGTGCTAGAAAACCGAGATATCTCGCCAGGAATACCTAATAGAGCATTCCTCGATTCCTATTGGCCGTCAGGGGGCGGGGCGGGGCGGGGCATCGTTTTATTCTTTAGCTGGTAGACGTATAGGTGTGTGTATACGATCACGTGACTATACTTTCCAGTTGCCATGTTGCGTGTTTCTTTGCTTATTTACTTCGTGGTTATTTATACTAGATACTACATGTATAGAAATTTAGAGAGCTTCTGGTCGCGGATATAACATACACATGTAGGCGGCTAATAACATTTTATTTTTGCTATAAGGAATAAACAAATATTCAATATAATGTTTTTGGGTACTGGGGCATGTGTTTCAAGAAACGTGAAGGCGCCTCCTGGCGTTCATTTTTGTTACTTTGCCTGTGTTAGCCACGGGATTGTTCACATGCATATGCTGTATAATAGGAAGTATGTGTTGTAATATGGCAGGTTTTTGATGAATTTTCAAAGGAATCAACTATAATAATTGGGCGTTAATGGCTGCGTGATCACATGACCAGCTGTTTTATGTTTCGGCAACACTAATCGTTTATGCGATGTTGCCGATTTGTGTATATATAGTAATTTCCCTGTTTTGGATCTTGGCCAAAATCACAAATGTCACATAGTCAGAGTATGCAAAACTTGCCTGACATTAACATTTCATCTTTCCCCCCCCCCCCCCCCCCCCCTTCCCTTTTTTTTTTTTTTAATTAAATCTTAAGTCGATCTATTTCGGAAACTTGTAAGAAAGCACAACTGTTGAATATGTTTTAAGTTTTAATTGATATTTTCGTCCAGATGTCAATTGTGTTTTTTAATGTCTGGGGGACACTTGCTTCATTTTTGTTTTTGAATACCAGATCTTTAAGTATTGTGTATGTAGTATAAATGAAAGGTGCGATTATTTGGGCGCTCGTGAAAAAGCGCCCCCGTGGCTTGACTGCAGTGCTCGTTATGTTTCATGGCGTGCTCGCCAGGGGGCGCTTGTTTCTACCCCTCCTCGTATACAATACACATGGTACGTACCGTGTCATTTATGATAGGAAAATTTCTCATAAATTGTGCATGTAGTAGTGCATGTAGGACTACTTAGTAACATATTCATTATATTTGCTAATTGGGGATGAATACATATACAGGGTGTTGCAGAATTCGTTGGACAAACTGACAGGTATATTCCCTGCACAAAAAGAAGACATAAAGTTCCTATGAACCCATGTCCCCAAGTAGGACCATTATGCGTTTCTAATAATGATGTGGGGAGCATGAATTCAATTATATTTGTAGTTTTTGAATCAACACGTTTATTTGTCATTTTTTTGAATGAACTGTTGATGTGTAGTTTTTGAATTGTTGCGTGATTATTTTAGTTTGTGGGATTTTTGAATGAGTGGAGCTATTCATGTCTTTAGCCTCGCAGCAGGAGGTTGATATAAAAGGGATGTGGGAAATTGTTTATTTACGTTTTGTTTGTTATTGTTGTTGTTTTTTTATTACTATTATTGCCCCGGTTTGTTTTTTGTTGCCATATTGTTTGCTGTGAGCATTGTGATGGGAAATAGATAAGTTTTTAGCGGTTGGAATGGGTCATTGGCCCGCAAAAGTTATAAATTGTGCGTGACGTTATAGCAATAACTCAAAAGACGCTCGCATCATGACACTGAGCAACTGATCATGGCGAGAGTTCGAAACGCGGCCGTCAGACGGCGCTGCACTCTCTTTGTATATGTGCTACACATTGGTCTTGTTCTGCTGCAAACATCGCATTTATTCGCTGCCATTGACCCAGAAATGATACAGTGGATTGCATAATGTTTGTTAAGTTCAAAAGAGAATTTAGGCCTACTCCATTGTCGTTTTCGAAGTATTTTACTGTATTTATTGAGAATTTTGGGCGAAATAGGCCTAACAAATTTGTGATTTAGCTTATTGGCTAGCTTCAATCCTTTATATACCGGCCATGTGTTTTAAATATCTTGTAGTTACATTGAATTCGCCTGGCATGTTTGCCTACACAGTGTATATATTTACATTTTATTGCTCGTTTGTAACGTGTTTGGCAAGTTTGCTGGCAAATATTGACTCGCATGCCGTTACATAGAGATTATCGATTGAGTGATGGGCGCCATTTTGTCCCACATCCCTTTATATTCGTTCTCTAGTACTGTGCTTCATCAGTGATGAGAATGATTGGCGATAAAAAGAAAATCTTTTTCTAGCGATCGAGGAGAATGTGTGAAAAATGCTCCCCTTTCACGTCAAAGCGATGCGCGCATGCGCAAAATGGCGTCACTGCGGAGGAAGACATGCACTTGAACTTGCTGAGTAATTCTTTAAATAACGCCTCTTTAACCCGGTTTAGTGTCTATTGGAAATATCCATTTTTATGAGAAACCCACTATACAGAAACAATTGCAAAATTTGTAGTGGCTTTTTGAAATTGAAATTTCCATTCCTATACATCAAGTGGGTTATTAGATGAAGACCCTTCACTATTTACGAGAGAGAATGTGGAAACTACGAGTCAATCCAATGAAGATTTGAAGATAAAAGCTCCCAAACGTGATCCTTTTTGATCAAGAATTATTGAATCTTGCGACATTGGTATTGCTGTAAACTGCTGAAGTATAAAACTTTGTAATTATCGTATATTATTATGTATATGAGTATATATTATACGAAGTTTTAATTGTACAGTAAAAGCTCGCTAATCCGGACTGGCAAAATAATTAAAAAACCTAAATAAAACGTATTAAAAACACACAAATGATTATTTTGCTCCTACCGTGTAACTGTTTCCCTTGTTAAATGTTTTAAATACAGTACTTACACATAAAATAAATGTCTGTTATGCAGCTTATTGGTTGTTTTTAGCAAATGCAAAGCATTAATAATTTTTTCCCCGATTAAAATATGTACTTTGGCTAATCCGGACTTTCATTAATCCGGACGACCTCCGGTCCCACCAAGTCCGGATTAACGAGCTTCTACTGTATTGGAATTCCACTTCCCTGATGATGACTTGTTGAAGTCGAAACCAGTCGGGAATAAAAGATTAGCACTTGGTGTTACAATTTGCGAGTTTGGGGGTTTTTATCTTCAAATCTTCACTATTTAGGTACTATATACAAATATCCGACAACCTGGTCGCAGTTACAGATGGTTGGTGGTGGCGCCATGTGATACATGCGCTAGTGTCACCTTCAAGTTGATACTTTAGCTTTGAAGAGGGGAAGGGGTGACAATCACTCACTTGACCACCATCCCCCTAGCTGAAGTATCAACTTGAAGGTGAAACTACAGTGTTTTTGCTTTGTGTGTAATGAAGGGAAAGCCATGGCGATGCTGGAACCGGCACGGACGTTACCGTTGCTGCGGATGATGATCAGGTGAAGACCGGTGATGGAAAGCACAGTGAAACCTTCGACGTCCTCCTCTTCTTCGGTCGGTGTCGGTGTCGTTGCTGGAGCTGGAGTAGCCATGGACACCAACAACTGTTCTCCAAGGGAGAGGAGGAACGTGAGCATCTGCGGAGACGTCGGTGACGTCACCGGCGGAGAAAGCTCCTCTTCGGGATGCAACGTGGTGGCGGCACCACCGCCACCTCTGCCCCCGAGATTGGCCCACGGACATCCCCTAACAGGCACGGGCACGGGCCCCACGTTGCCACGTGCCAGGTCGAGGAGCATGACGTCACTTCCGCCCGAACCGTTCATGATCATGCGCAGCAAAGCGCTCAACCGGAGGGTGACGTTGAACGTGGGCGGGGTTAAACACGAAGTGCTGTGGAGGACCCTGGAGAGGCTGCCCCACACCAGGTTGGGGCGTCTTCAGGGCTGCAATAACCACGAGGCCATCATGGAGTTGTGCGACGATTACACGCTCATAGACAACGAGTACTTCTTCGACAGACACCCCAGGTCGTTCAGCTCCATCTTGAATTTCTACCGTACCGGTAAGTTGCACCTGGTCGAGGAGATGTGCGTGCTGGCCTTCAGCGATGACCTCGAGTACTGGGGCATCGACGAACTGTACCTGGAGTCGTGCTGCCAGCACAAGTACCATCAGAGGAAAGAGCACGTGCACGAGGAGATGAGGAAGGAGGCGGAGTCACTCAGGCAGAGGGAGGAAGATGACTTTGGGAATGGGGCCTGCGCTGACTACCAGAAGTTCCTGTGGGACCTTCTGGAGAAGCCCACCACGTCACTTGCGGCAAGGGTCAGTACTTAAGTGACAACAGAAACACTTTAATCGATTCTTATTACCTACATTTTCAGGCTCCTGTTTCGTTCCCCATTCAAAACCTTCTTTTTTTGACAGCATAGGCCTATAGTGTGTTCAGCCATTTTGTAAGTCAAGTCTGCGATTGGTTAAGTACTTGATATAGGGCGTATTCGGCAATTCATACCTGTCTGCCTGGGTCGCCAGATATCTTGAGGTTTGGCCAGAACAGTTGTTCGGCAATCCACGTGGGCCTCGGAGATGTAAACAGGTTTTTTGTTCGGCAAATCAAATGTCTGAGGAGTGACGTCATTTCCTCTGGCTGTCGTACGTGTCAGAGACAAATTTCTCGCCTGGCTCCTCAGACAACAAGATGGCTGCCACCATGCCATCACAACTGCATGGCGCGTAATCCGCCATTTTGAATTATTGAATTCAGAAATTCGTGGTCGGCAAACCAGATAAATCGGGTGCCAGACATGGCACAGATATGGGATCAGAGATGACGTCACACACTCTGGCGACCCAGACAGACAGTATGAATTGCCGAATACGCCCATAATCTCCATACCCAAATAAAGGTTCGATGGAGATTATTTCAAACTTGATCGTATTATTAACACACAGTGTCCAAAATGCTGCAATGGCAATTTAAACTTGATTTAAAAATAGCTCGTTGTATAGAGCAGTGATTAATTACTTGTCCCGATGTTAGGTGGCAGTGAAAGCAGACTTTTTATTATTTTTTTGCCCTTCCCTAAAAAAGTGCGGTTCATTAACTATTGATTTTTTATAGTGGGCAAATATTTGTTGGTTGGCTTTTTTCTCTCCCATTTTCTCACCAAAATAAATGACCTCTTTGTGTGATCGATGCGGAAAAGACAAGCACCACAAAATATGATGCTGTTTTTTTCTCCCCTCCCCCCACTTTCTTGAAGGTTCCTTATATCATAACCTTGAAAACCCAAGTCCTATTTCTTTTATTAAATTTATTTATGCTGATAGCAGTTTTTTTTTATTTTAAACTTAACTCTGTGCTACGTATATACTCAAGAAAAGTGGGTTTTTAGGCATTTTCTTGCAGGAAGTGATATTTGAAAAGGGTTTTTTTCTTCCCTAGAAAAGATGGGATGTTTGCAAATTTGTTGTTGTCTTGGCATCGATCGACAGCATCTTAACATTGGTTGTTGTTGCTATGCCATTCTCTCTATTGCTTCCTTCATTTTTGGCCGACGAAAATCCAACAGCCCATATTAATATTAATTATGATTTTTATTTCCGCTAGAATGAAGCCATAAAAGTTGGACTTCCTCTAGTTACAATCTCCTTTTTTCCTCCTCAGCCTCGTTTTTAGAGGCTCTTATTTATACTTTTCATAAGCCATCTTGCCTCCTTGAATGTCTTCAAGAGTCGTTATTTCATTATAATTATACAGCTGGCAAACTAAATGGCAGTTACCTAGTGATAATCATGATTTTTATTATCCATTCATCTTGAACTCCTGTGAAAAAAATAAATGTTACGTTTATGGAGGAAGGCAAACTCCAGTGACAAAATTTTATGTTGTAAGATTACTATTAAAGAAAAGTAACTATTTGTGAAATCAGTAAAGCCTTAATTTTGAATGACATTGTAATTATCAATATTAAGTAAATACTATTTAGGAAAGTGTAGTATTGTATGCAAAATTATGTAACCGTGTAATCTTAACTTGTATTCTTTTCCCCCCTTTTGATAGATTTCACTTTTTCACTAAAATCTTTATTACAGAAGTAAAATTCAAGTAAAAGAACATCCCAAGTAAAAATTGCAGTTGTAAAGTTTTCAAGAAAATGTATGTCATGTCTGTTCAGTGCTCAATGTCTTGGAAAAAAGGCAAAGGGTCCTATATAAAACCGGGAAATGGTCATTTTTTTGTGCATCGATTTCAAAATGGCGTTCATGATACGCCATTTCTACCACGGCTGTCGTGAGATGATTTGGGAATTTCAAATGATAAACGTTTCAAACATCCATTTCATCAGATTTTTTTTAGTCTTGCTGTGCTTCTTCAAACGTAACTGTCCTTCGGATATTTCTCGACCGAGACATCGATTTTTGGACCAAATTGCCCCTTGATTTGAAGTCGTGCTTTTTTTTTCCTGCCCCACAGAGCTGAGTGGCGGCCATATTGCATCCCATCATGCACTGCCCTTATTTTTTAACCAAACACGCTTTGCACCAATTACGCGAATTCAAGCCAGTGCAAATTGCTTAAAACTTAATTAATATAATTACGGTATAGTATTAAGGAGATTGTCCAATACATGGGGCCTAGCCTATATATAGTATTTCTGCGGTGGAAAAGATAAAAAAGGATTAAGAAGTTATTAAAGAGACAGTATATCACATTTCAATTTAAAATAGATTCACATTGATAATATTGAGACATTGTGTTGTGGAATTAGTTTAAATTGTTCCCCAATTTTAATTTTATTGCTGTGTTTATTTATGATGCAAGTTAGATTGATCATTTGACATTTTGTATTCCAAATTTTCACCAATAATTGTATATAATTATCAATTACTTATTACCTTAGAATGTATGAAGCCTTTTTAGCTTTTTCCCCCACCGCAGATTTAACTTGATATATTGATTCGGTATATGATATAGAAATTGTTGTTTGTGCGTTCGTGCTCAAGCCGGTCCATATATTGCACCGTATCAAAATCGATACTTCAACTCTCCATTTCCGTTATTATTTCCTGTCTTCTTCCCCCTTTCCACCGTTCCACTTTTTGCATGATATATAGCATGATAACGTAATAAATGTGCAAAAAGTGGTCCGTATATATTTTGCCCCCCACATGTGTGATCGCCATGTTACGCGTGCCGCATGATGCGCCGCAGCAGCAGCCGCAGCAGCATCCACAGAAATCTGTGAGAAATTTGCAACAGCATACCTTGGCCACACAACCCTATATGCCCTATACTAATATAACGATGTTAGGGCTTTTAATTTGGTTGAAGTAATATATGGACTAGTCAGTTTGTATTGGACGTTTGTTGTGCGCTATTGCTTTTGCAGTTGCAGCATCGTGATGCAGATTGTGAGACATTGTTGGTGATGATGATGATGATGATGATGGGAATGGGCAAATATGGCGACGAGGTGTGCGTCTGCATGATGGTTAGTGGCTGTTATGTGGCTGCTGGCCCTTCCCAATATTCTAGCCTTTGTGCACGAGTTGTACAATTGTCGTAAATTGTCATTATACAAGACGTGCTTAGAGGCTAGCATGTGCCCCTGGGTCAACTACTAATCAGGTGGTCAGTGGTACTGGTCAGATCATTTGGGAAGAGAAGAATGAATGCGCAAGAGGATTACTTAAGAAGATGAGAAGACATAATTACCAAACGGCCCTATGTTCACATTTTGTTGTCGCTCCAGAATCGATGCTTTCCTTCAGAGGATTCGTTGTGTGCCCTATTCTAATGACTGCTAATTTTGCTTCGTGGAAATTGTGGATGGGGGGCCAAAAAAACAAAAACAAGCCGCTGCACGGCGCTGTTTATTCTATGCAGGGAGGTAAATGGTAATATAGGGTTTGCTTTGTAACCAAGTGAAACTATATAAGAAAAAGTGGGAGTTTTAAGCCTGGTTCACAATCAAGAAGCGTCAATTTAAAAATGACATCGACAACTGAGATAGAGATTTGATATGAATTCCTGTTTACTATATCTAAAAGAAAAGTTATTTTAGAGAAATGGTCACATTGCTTGTTAATAGAGAAAGATTAGAAGCCACCAGACAAGCAACTACAGTCCTCCCTCGTTAATCCGCCAGATATGGGACCAGAGCACCGCCGGATTACGGGAAATTAACTAATAAGAACGAATTTTAACAGCAGAAGCTACGTTTTATTGAACACATTAGTATATAGGGCATGTATGTTACACATTTGTATTGAAGGTTGAAGGTAAACAAGCTGAAACAATGCACCAGAAAAAAATATGCTGCCGATTTTCTACAGAAAAACATTGATTTCTGCAGAAAATCTACAGAAATTCCTATAAATTTGTAGATTATCTGCAGAAATCAATATTTATCCGTAGAAAATGCAGCAGCATATTTTGAGATGCGACTGCAGATTTTCTGCAAAAAATGTATGAATAGTTTGCAGATATTTTGCAGAATTTCAGATTTTCTACAGATTATTTTCAGTCATTGCAGAAATTCTGCAGAAACCACTATTTACAATTTCAGCATAAATAATAGAAACAGAGTGAATGGAATAAAAATGTACAGAAATTCTTAAGATTGAAATCTTCATTTACCTCCCGACAAGTTTACTTAAAAAATTTCAGGAGGAAGGCCAAAAATACGTCGGATTACCGAGGAAGGACTGGAAAACGAGTTGAAGAAAAGGCTTATTTTATAGAAATGCTTAATAGCGATTTGGCTTTCATGTAAATGCATTCAAAAAATCGTTGCAATGTGAACCAGGCTTTTGAAGTGGACATTTGAAAGGGCGCCTGCCTATATATATATATATATAAAGGTGTTTCCCCTGATGGAAAGCGTACTACTATCTACGTGGCACGTTGCTTGCAGATCGTAGCCGTCATCTCGATCCTGTTTATCGTACTTTCGACGGTGGCCCTTACCCTAAACACGATGCCCCAACTGCAAGAGATGCAAGACTGGAACAACTCTGCTGCGAAACCGAGCGGCCATTACACCGCCATCGACTCCGCGCAACTCAGCGACAACGACACCGTGCTCAACTCTAAGCAACTGAGTGGTGGCAACGACACCTCCATGGTCAACTCTACCGCACAACCGAGTGGCAAAGGCACCACGGTGAGCTCCACGAAACCGAGCGGCAACAACAACACCGGTCACACCAAGTCGCACCAGAACCACATGGGAGACAACAGTCACCTGTCTATCGTGGAAGCGGTGTGCATCACGTGGTTCACGCTCGAGTACATGCTGCGCTTCAGCGCCTCGCCCAACAAGTGGAAGTTCTTCAAGGGCGGCCTGAACATCATAGACCTTCTGGCCATCATGCCCTACTACGTCTCGCTCTTCCTCATCGAGTCCAACAAGCACTCGGACTCGTTCCAGGACGTGAGGAGGGTGGTGCAGATCTTCCGGATCATGAGGATACTGCGTATCCTGAAACTTGCCAGGCACTCGACCGGCTTGCAGAGTTTGGGCTTCACCCTGCGCAACAGCTACAAGGAACTGGGGCTGCTCATGCTCTTCCTGGCCATGGGCATCATGATCTTCTCGAGCCTGGCCTACTTCGCCGAGAAGGACGAGGCGAACACCAAGTTCACCAGCATCCCGGAGACGTTCTGGTGGGCCGGTATCACGATGACCACGGTAGGTTACGGGGACATCTACCCCATGACCCCTCTGGGCAAGATGGTCGGCGGCGTTTGCTGCATCTGCGGAGTGCTCGTCATCGCCTTGCCCATTCCCATCATCGTCAACAACTTCGCAGAGTTCTACAAGAACCAGATGAGGCGCGAGAAGGCCCTTAAGAGGCGGGAGGCTCTCGAGAAGGCCAAGCGGGAGGGCAGTATAGTGTCCTTCCACCGGGTGAACCTGAGGGACGCTTTCGCCAAGAGCATGGACCTGATAGATGTGCTGGTGGACACGGGTCACAACATGTCCCAGGGCGACGCGAACAGCCTGGGCGGCGAGAGCGCCCACATGCACACCGGCACGGGGTGCTACCGGGAGCACGATCACTCTTTCCACGGCAAGAGGAAGGAGTCGCACGTCCTCCTTCCTTCTTCGCAGCACAATCTTGCAACTACTTTGGCCAACTCGGCCATCGAAGCGCTTCCCTTGTTGCAAACCAACGCCTCCGCTGCTGCCGTTACGACCCCGGCCGATACCGTTCCCTCCAAAAGCAGTTTGCGTAACGGCACTTCGCTGGTAAGTATAATAAGCGCACTTCTTACAGCCCGGCCCTGAAGTTCACACCACATCACCGCCACCTCAATATTTGTCAATAAAAGCTATATACCTATATACCTATATAGTACCTGGAAGCACAACTCCCAAATTCATTCCAACCGTGTTTATAATTGAAAAAAGCCCTAAGCATAGTCGTAACCAGGCCAGAATTTATGCATCTTTTCTGCTTGAATTAAGGCGGCAGCCCTGCAGTGCATAAATGGTTGATCGTGCAAACCCAGTTTAAGTGTGTTATATTGATTTAAGATAATTTCACAAAATTTATAGCCGAAATGGCAACACTTTGTGGCTTCATATGACACACAGTGTGTAAATTTAAGGTTTTTAATCGCTTTGTAAAAAATTATTGAATGCGTTTACATCTTTGGAAATTGGTAGGCCTCCGTGTGCGAACTCCTCAAGAAATTAAAGACTTTTGAAGAATGTATATTGTTCAGCATGTGATTCTGTACAACCTGTCAAGCTTATTTTTTTT
>WWPM01024550.1:0-14807 GCA_023279145.1 Glomeris maerens | reverse complement strand
ATAGTTTATTTACTCGTCATATGCCCCCATGCAGCAATATTCACGAATTGATCACTTAACCCATTTCATTCATTCATTCAATACCACTTTCCGTTCTTTTAAACAACAAACAGAAAATGTCACGGCATCACGTTGCCATAATAACGAAATTTGAACAAACTTTCACAATTAGAGTAGGGGAAGGGGCCGTCCATAAATGATGTGAACAATTCAATCTACGAATGAACAGGTGGGAAATAAAATTCAAAAGGAAATTTCTGTGACTATATAGTCTTAG
Organism: Glomeris maerens; assembly: GCA_023279145.1. Classification (NCBI taxonomy): domain Eukaryota; kingdom Metazoa; phylum Arthropoda; class Diplopoda; order Glomerida; family Glomeridae; genus Glomeris; species Glomeris maerens. The sequence continues at coordinate 14,530 of WWPM01024550.1, read as the reverse complement.
CAGAAAGACGAAATGACAATATAGTTCTTCCAAACTCAAAAAAGAGTGCAAAACTTGAATGAAGAATTAATTACTACATTTAAAAATTAAATTTGCAAAATAAAAAAAAAAAAACACATGAAGAGCATTTATAATAACCAAAAAAAGAAAGCCCTATCAAAGCCCGAGGTCTGGACATAGTTGCTTTACAACTTCGATCCTTTGGTTCACCCTTTTCAACAATTCGCCCTTATGCTTGTAAACGGTCCTATCCGTTACGGACACAGTTTTGATACAGTCATCGCCTCCAAACTCGCAAACTCTGTAATGATGCAAGAAGCCGACTTCGGGCGACACGTTGACCGTTCCTTTGCCGGACACAAACTCCCACACGAAATGGTTGCCTAGTTCTACGACGAAAGGTGGCTCCACCACGTACTTGGAGCGCTGCTTGTGCGGGTGGAACCTGGCCCTCCGCCTGGTCTTCATAAGTGTGACCAGCGGAGGAAGACCCTTGGAGTTGGTGTCGTTGGGCCACTGCAGGTAGAAGAAGGCGTTCATGAACGAGTACGAACCGGCCCTACCCGTGTTCACCTTTCCCTTAAGTTCCCGCATCATGGCCGCCAGGTCATCGTGCTTATGGGGCACTATGAACTCGTCCGTGTCTATCACCACCAGGTACTTGACCGAGTTCATGTTCCTGTACAGACAGTCGTTGATGGCGGCGAAGATGCCTTCCGTCCTGATCTCCTTCTGCGACACCATGTCCAGGCTCCACGGCAGCATGCGCACGACACCTTGCGCCGCGTACGACCTCAGCACGCAGTCCACGTCCTTGCCTATGGAATGGTTGTAGAAGGTGAACCTGCCCACGCCCAGGATCCTGTTCAACTCCACGAACTCGATCATCTGCAGGGCCAGGTTGAACTCGTAGTGCAGAGGTTTGACGCACACCGCGAACTCCACCACCGAAGAGTTCCCTTCGGCCCCACCAGTATCATCCTTCTTCTTCTTATTCTTACCGACAACAACCACACCCGTGTTCTGAACGTTGAGCCGGTTGCCGGCCGTTTCCTTCCAAGACTCCACCACCACCGACACCGTATCGGGAGGCTTGGCCCCGGCCAGAGGACACAGTAGGAACACGGCACTGTACTTCAAGTTCCAGTTCTCCCTGATCACCTTGGTAAGGGCGGCGACAAAGACGGGCTCATCGCCCGAGTCGTACAGGAACACGCAGGACACCTTCTGGGAACCTCTCGTCCTCGTGGCCCCGATCACCCGTACGTAATCCTTGCCGGCTTGTCTCGTGTCCAAGTACGCGGAATAGACGAAGAACTTGTCTTTCGTCCCCGTCACCGGCTGCCAGTCACCTTCCGCGGGGTAAGTGGCTCCACCTTTGGGCACTTGACGCGGTGCCGCACCGATCCCTTCAAACACCTGGTTGGCTTCGTTGGGTGACTGGTCGAAAGTGCTGATCTGCCTCTTGGCCAGTGCGAAGTGAAGTCTCGGTTGGTCAGCTAGCGGTTCCACGTCGTCGCCGCCGCCGCCGCCGCCGGCCACCATGTCAACAGCTGCTCTGGCCCTGTCCTCGATTAGAAGCAATTCCAGGGCAACTACGATGGTGAATACGGCAGCGAAGCCCATGGCGATCACCACGGGTTTCGGTCTGTTGCGCACCGCTGCTGCTGCGGCACGCGACGGCCAAACGCGGCGACGTCTCATCGTCGCCTTCTATTACTGTACGTCCGCGAACGCGGACGCGGACCGTACTTCTCAGACCGCATCGCGGACGTGCGAACCGCTGCGCTCTCAGTTCACCAATGTCCTATCGCCAGTCAGCTACCCCCTTCATAAAGCTTTCCAGCCGAACACGCAGCGTCCACAGCGAATCATCACCCTGCACAAGCGCCTATCCTACTCCAACCCTCCCACCCGCGCCGCAATCGACTTCCCCGTCGAACGTGACGCCCTCTTCGATTGCTTCCATTGCGCTTCTTCGGGGAGGGGGGAAGATCGGCTAGCCTCTGCACCTGCAAGCTGCGTTGCTAAGCAATGGGATATAGCTGCGATGGATGCTGACGTGCTGCGCCGTCTGGCGATCTTTTGTGCACTTGCGAATCCACTGTAAGTGGGAAGTCTATGGGGGGCGGGGGGGGGGGGGGGGTAATGGGTCTTTTCTCTCCAATCACTTTGTGTTTTGCTGGAGGAGCATAGAGTAGGTTATATTGTACAAAAAAAAAGATGAAACTGGTGGGAGAAAAGGAAACTAATGCGTTTTCGCTTTTTCATGGCCGTTTGATGAGTGTATGCAGCGAGTGCGGGGGGAATGTTGTATTCATCCGCTATAAATAAAGGGTCTGTGTAGTTGTTTGGATAACTGCATGCCAAAAATATCCTCAATCTCAGTTGGAGGTTAGGGGTTGTGTGAGGGCGAGGAGTAACACTTGAAAAAGAAAATCATTTTTATAATCAAAATTAAATTCTTACGGTTTTTGCAGCGCCACCTGGCAGAAGAGTTGTAGTCCCGTTTTCGGACATAACCTGTGTACATACATATGTAGTATATGGCCAGGTGGCGCTACAATAACGGAAACGGCCCCTCCATTACATCAATCTTGTATCTGTCATATTTTATGTCGGCCGTTTTTGGCAACAAGAACATTTCCTCGCAAAATGCTCTTACATACACAAAAACTTGCGAAAGTAGTCCAATCATGTCTTACAACCCTTTAAGAAGAAAAAAAAACACGAAAAACACGCGCAACTGAGTTTGCATTAATTTAACGCAATTTCTGAGATGCAAACAGGATTTGATATCGGATTGCTTACATAAGAAACTGCGGGAAAAAAATTTGCATCAAAGACGTCATTTTTGCTCAAGAATATCAAATTCATCCCAAGTGTGTGTGTGTGTGCGTGTGGCGGAAAAATAAAACTTCTGGAAATTTTTTAAAAACATTTTAAGTGTTGGCATACTAAATGGCAACCTATGTATTAAACATAATAAAATCTCAATAGATTCAGAGTGTGTACTATATATAGTTTAACTTTCGCGTTCAAAAATATATATGCATATAAAATGAGATGATAAAATTACCCTGCATCTTACAAAAATGCTACAAATATTTTCTCCAAATTCTTACCAGCAATCCTCCTCTCACCAAAAATTTGAAATGCGGGGGAACAAAACGAACGATCAATGAATATGAAATTACAGTCAGACTCTCTTCTCTCTCTCTGTTTGCCTTTTGCAAATTCGCAGTTTGCATAATCTGCATTTTTAAATATTTGCCTTTCTGTTTGATGTGGAAAATGCAAAGGACAGCAAACACAGATTGATCCGACTGCGTGTGTATATACATATATATACGTACTTACTTACATAGGTAAGTTCCAGCATCCGGAAATAAAAGGGGGGAAATAATATAATAACCGAGCTAAAATGGTGGTCCTGAAATATTATTGTGCGGCATCCAACGTTCAGTCTGTATACCCATTACCCAGCAATTTACTTGTAGGCCTAGCTACTACAATTTGTAGCCCCCTATCCTCTTCCCATATACAGTATACTATATACAAAACGTACTTGGCTTCGTTTTCCCCCAATATTCCCCAAATTTTCATCTCCAAAATAAATCCAATTGTGCCAGCCAGCTTATCTCATCTTGGCAAAAGAAGCTCATTAATCCCTCAAAGTCACAAATACAAATCTCATTTCCAACATTTATATACGAACATATTCGGCCCAATTGTATACTATCAATCATTAATCACCGAGTTATACTACCTAGATGCAAGTTGACTAGACAATGCTATAGTTATTACATTTAAATTTCTTTAATGGAAAAACGTTTATTCAATTGGAATTCTAATTTTAACTCGTGTATATTTTTAATTATTAAATGTCATTTAATAGATATTCATTAGTTCTAGTTTAATTTTAATCGAAATTATTATGTAATTGAATCGTGAATTTACATTTTGTTGAGCAATTGTTAACGCAACAGTTCACAAAATTCACAGTTCCAAGTAAAAAACAAAGCAGTGATAACAGTTTATAAAATGGGGTATAAATTTACTCGTACACAATATGAGTTTGAAATGGCGATTTTTCTCTCGTCTTGAAGTTGTTGCATGTTTGTTTGTTCGTTCGGTTTTTTTTTATGACAGAAGGGGGAGGTTTAAGGTTTATAATAGCAATATTGCATGCGATATCTGTCCAATTTACGAGCATGCGCATCCGTCATGCGCAACCAACAACAATCGTTTTTGGTAAATCGTACAAGTAAAATAGCTGCACATAACAATAAAATAAATAGTGCACGCTGATTGCGCCGCAGCTGGTAATATTTCCCCGTGGTGCAATTGCATATCCACGACCGATGCGAAACCAAAAATTGGAGGGAGAAAAAAAAATTGCATAAATAACGAAATATATGAGAAAATGAAGTAGGACAGGCAAGCGTGACATTTGCACCAATGACAAACGAGGTTCACTCACGAGATTCAACATATGGACCATGTGAGGAGAAGGGGGGGGGGAGAAATAAACCAACACGGAATCCAACAATTAACACGAGGATCAGTGGCTGTTGTTGTCCAATAATACCCCTGTATCGACCCATTCCTCCCCTGTCTCGAGCCATAACGCCTAATTTGCAAATTTATGTGCAATTTGAACAGAATATCCACAACAGCAAACAACAACTTTCGCATTTCTCGTACCAGGCGTCGCATCAGTCGGCCGAATAATTTCCCCCTCTCAATGGTCATACAATGGGCGTTTTCGGCAATTCATACTGTCTGTCTGGGTCGCCAGAGTGTGTGACGTCATCTCTGAGCATGTCTGGCACCCAATTTATCCGGTTTGCCGAACACAAATATCTGTTACGGCTGGAATATTCAAAATGGCGGATTACGTGTCATGCAGTTGTGATGGCATGTTGTTGTCACAAACAACTTTCTCCTTTCTTTAATTCTAGTTTTTAAATATAACCATGCACGTAGTTAAATGGATCAAATTTGACTACTACATTTGATTCAACAATTTTTATGTATCCCTTTATTTGATTTGTGCATCTCTAATTCGGTCAAATGGCACGAACATTCCATGGGGGCCGCCATCTTTTTGTCTGAATGAGCCAGGCAGCAATTTTTGTCTAGCTGACACGGCAGTCTGAGAAAATGACGTCACTCCTCAGACATCTGATTTGCCGAACGAAAAACCTGTTTTGATCTCTGTGGCCCACATGGATTGCCGAACAATTTCTCTGGCCAAAGCTCAAGATATCTGCCGAAAACGCCCAATCCACATACTGCACAAGGCAGATAGATTGCAGGCCTAGACACGCTCACCGATTAATCGACATTGGCTACTATGTATATACCTATCTTAACTCCTCCATTCATTTGAACTATTCCTTTCACTTCAACATCTGAAGATCCCCGGGCTGCTGTGACCAATCAAAGGAGCTGTACAGCTACACAGTATTATAGTTAGGACAATGCAAGAAAAGCTATTAGTCTACTATACAATGCAATGGGGCACTTAGGACCAAATCCCATCGCCATTTTGAAGCACGTGGTCATCTGCAGGGCTCGTTTTCATTCATCGATTTTTATGTACATATATGATGAGCGCATTTGTAGGTGTGGTTTGTGGTTTATGTGGCAAATGAGGTTTTAATGTGGGATATGGAAATGGGTGGACACATACATGCACGTGCTTCAAAATGGCGGATGATGGGCGTGACCAGGTGGCTCGTAATAACGCACTGTAATTTGTATGTAGTTAAGTTTTGATTACACATTTTGACCATCATGCCTTTTTTACATGGAAATTATTTTGCCCAAATAACAGCTGTCGCCTGGTGTATATAGTATACATACATAGCTCACTGCAAACATAACGACGCTGCCTTGTGCATACTGAATTTAATCCATACAAATCTATGCGTGTGCGTGTAGAAAAATAAGCATATCGCAAACTTGCAATTTCAATATTTGCCATTCACTTTGCTCACAGACAGAATTAATAGCAAATTGAAAAGCGCCCTTTTCACCAAATACCGATGACGTCACACGCGTGACAGTCGTGTCCTTTCGAGGATTTCGGAAATCATGTTTGTCGGTTGGCTTTGGGCACCTCTCTATTTTATTGCATTATATCGTCGAAGGAGAAAAGCTAGAGCTATAGTATATATAGCTTCTGGAAAAAGTACTCGGCTCCTTTTGTGTGCACCGGGGTCTTTTGTGTTTCAGTCACATTTTTCAGGCTAAAATGCCTATTCAAGTTTTAACGTCGAAAACTATTAGCCCCCAGTCCGTTTGTTATCATCTAATTATTTTCGTTACAACAATGAGATAGATAACTGAAAAGCTTAGCACACTGCGAGCCCAGCCAGCCAATAGTAAAAGCAGGTTGAAACCATGCTTATCAAAGCCATTACATTTTTTTCCCTCTCCACCATCAAGGAACATGTTAATTTCAGCATTAATTAATAAATCACTGCGCACTAATCAATATTTCCTCACTGAACCGATTTTAGTGGAAGTTTACCATATGCATTGTATATAGACAAAACACTGGTTGGATTATATTGACAATGTATATTTTCTTTTATCCCTGCATGTGCCATTGTTAACTCATTACCATTCACATTATTTTTTAATTACCATTGCATTTCCATTTGCATCAACAATTCATTACGTTTTACTACTGTATATAACAAATTTTATCTTTCCTATAAACTAGACCCCGCACATCATCATTATTACATAATCCTCTTCATAAATGTCATTTTCTGAAGTCCAAAAAAATCCATTTTACAGGTTTAATTGTAGCATTTTAGTGTTTAGGGGGATGAATGTTCTATACTTGACTATCAGAATCACATATTTTTCAACCAGTTATTATGGGATAAATAATTCACTATTTCTATCAACAATTCATCGTGCTTTACTGCATGCTATATCACAAATTTTATCTTTCCTATATATAAACGAGACCCTGTATACATATATATATATATATATCATCATTATTCTTTCATTTTCTATATATAAATACTGTATGTAATTTTTGGAAGTCTTAACATCGCCTGAATTGTATTTTTTAGTGTTTAAAGGATAAATAATGTGAAAATATTTCTGTCATTTGAATGGACAATGTGACAGAATGGAATTTGCAATATCAGAGTTTAAAATAATTATTGTTCCGATTGACTGCATGGTAATCGTTTATAATTGGAAAGTTCACATGTTTCTCATTTTATGTATATAACACTATATACTAATTATGCCCGATCAATTACTGTCAAAATAAATCAACATCATGATGTTTATCATTTGGACTCGTTGCTTACAGTCTGCATACAACATTAAGGCTATATACACTAAGAGCAAAAAAAAAGACAGATCCAGTTAAGCTCATCAGGTAATTGTATTGATTTTCAACTTGATATAGCAGTATATACAAGTCTATCATTTTTACTTTCAACTTACTCATCATTAACGTCGTCACAAGCAGTCATTTATGTCCACAACAATTGTGCACGTTTCACTCGTTGCACACACCTAATTAACTGAAAAATTATCGTTCAAAAAATCCAGAATATATATACCGAAACAATACCAAGTTGTACGCGTAATTAATGCAACTGTTCGCCTATACGACCTCATTTTCAACCCCCCATTCTTCAATTACTAATGCGTAATTATACAAGTATAATAGTATAGATATACAGTGCATGTGCCCATTCAGATTAAATATTACTGGCTTAAAAATGGTGATGTCAGCAAATTCGGATCGAAGTGCACTGTGCGCAGATGCGCGCAAAACGCAACGGTAAACAGGAAAAGTATAGGATTTCGCCAGCATTATCCTGACAATGCAAATGAGCTGATTTGCATTCCTGTGGCATAACCTACATTCACCCCCCCCTTTCCTTTGCCCCTCCCACTTGGCCTGCCAATGTTATGAACCCGCCATAAGTCATAATAATCTGGCGCCAACGGCCATTGCTATAATCACATATCCCAGTCACGTGCGCTTCCGGTACACCGAATCCATGTTGCCCAAATTCACAGCTTTGACTCCGCCCAACACCCACACTTTCCGAAGTGCAACTCGTGCGCCCCGCCCACAAACACCACTCAGGTTGCACCTATTACATAATCATCAAAGAAAACACTGAAAATAGTAGTTACATAAACATATGTATAGCATGCAAATATCAAAACTGGTTAAAATTACGTTTGAAATTGAAGTTTGAATCAAGCACAGCCTGTAAACGCAGCCTGCTAGCGCGCCATCTAGCAGTAATTGTCCCTACTAAACCAAATCACGAACGGTGCACTACAAAGGTAATCAAAAGTCAATCTCCAATGAGATAATCAGCGAGGCACAATCAGTAAACTGAAATGGAAACAACTTTATCAAACTTCTGTAATGAGCAATTCGTTACACAACATACGTAGTTGATTAAGATAGCTTTCAGGAATATCTAAGAAATTATTATATGAAGGTGTTAAAGTAAACAATAATGAGTTTATTGTAGACGGAACTTTAGATAAGTTGACAGACAAGGTGTTGATCGTAATTAACGCTCTTCATTGTAAATTGCTTGATTATATGTACCTATACAGTGGATCAATCTAGTGAAGAGCGCTTTAGCATAATGGGAAAAGTAGGCCTACATATATAGACATAACTTGGGAGAAGTGAAGCGAAAGACTTTCTCCAATCTGAAAATTACTTCCGCAAGAAAAAGTCGATTTGCGAACAAAGACGCCGATTAAATTGAACTTGCCCCCCAAAAATCAACATTATTACCTAAACGCGATTGGTTAACGCTCACCGACTCCGGGGCATACAAGCTCCGCCCACTGCACTACAGAATAAGGAATACTCGTAACCTCAAAGGGAATTAACGCCCATCCATGTCACTTCAATGAAAGCCAAGTAAACATCAAAAGCAAATACCACTTTTACGACTATAGCTCGCATATTACACAGTCCATAGAAATATTCCATTGAAATAGGCGGGATTCAATAAAATTATCTCGGATATCATTTTGTTATCCGGAAATAGTTTTATTCAACATGTTATAGTATGTATCAGTTCCGGACTTCCATGAAATCTTGCAAAATGTACGAAAGCTCCCACCCAATACATACAAAATTATCTAGAAATTTTTCAAGGTAAAAAGTGAGATGGTTTCGTGGATGTGTGACGTACGTATACGTACACCACTATATAATCAAACAGCCCTGTTATTAAGGGTTTGGCTCGATATCGATATCGAAATAAAGCACATTTACTAATACTTTATGATACTGACATGACGTCAAAAATCACGTGTTAATCTATCTGTATAGAACATACAAAAAATTTCTTGCCTGTTTGGAAATAACTTTGACAGCGATGACTCTAGGTGACTTATGAGTATGAATAAAGTTGGTTTACATGACGTCTAATGTGACCTTGATGCCCGCTTTCAATGCCATTTGAAAACTAATTCTGTTGGTTTTGCCGGTAGGGGCATATAGTTTCAATTTAGGAAATGTTGCCAACCATATTCTGAACATTTTGGTGAAAACAGAGTTTAAATCGGCCAACAAACACAGCAGGTATGGCCAGGCTATTTTTGGTGCTGCCCCCTTGAAATATTCCCTGCATGACAACCGTTTCACTGCATTTGCTTCGATAGGTTGGTAATGCAGCAGCGAAATCAACACGGCATATCTGCTCTGTTTGTTAGCCGACTTCAAATCTGTTTATGCCAAAATGCTCAGAATATGGTTGGCAACATTTCCTAAACTGAAACTGTACCTCTATCGGCAAAACTAACCAAATTGGTTTTCGAATGGCCTTGAAAGCGGGCATCAAGGTCACATTAGACGTCATGTAAACCAACTTTATTCGTACTCATAAGTCACCTAGAATCATCGCTGTCAAAGTTATTTCCAAACAAGCAAGACTTTTTTTTTACACCCTGTATAGAAGATGGGAACGCGGAGCATGCGGAGGGCAAAACATTCTCATCAAATCGGTAAAAAAAGGAATTTGGAGCAGCTTAATTACGAAGTTTCTGAAAATGAAGTTGGTATATATCGGTGAACGGACTACTATACAGTATACTAATACTTAGGGCGCATGGGTTGGTACGACAACAGGTCTTTGTATATGGGGGAAAAAAGAGAGTTGGAAACAAGTGATGATGGCTGTGGGAAAGAAGTGCAGGTTGGCGTAAGAAACGTGCCAAGTAGTTCGCTTCCGGTTCGTTAGATGTCACTTGCACGTGCTACGAATCAATCGCGCTCGTTATGACTGCCAAATCGGATTATGCATGGCCTCCAACTGTACCGTTGCCATGGCAACGCTTTTGGCAACGCCGGTAACCCACCAGATCAATATATAAAGCAATGGCGTTGATTAAAGGCAGGCAGGCAACTACTTTTTCTTTCCTTCCTTCCTTCCTTTCACCCTTTCACCTCTCATTCTTCGAATTAATAACGCGTTTGCTCGACAGCCATCTTTTTTTTCCCCCTCTGCTCATGCGCCATTTTGCTCTGATGAACGCCCAGGTGGTGCGCATGCGCAAACTGTCAACGAACACCGTATATTGTATGTATATAGGGCATCTTCGGTGTGTTGTGCCTGTACTTGGCAATTCACTACTATTCAATACAGTGGAACCTGTATAACTTGAACCCGTTCATCTTGAAAACTTGCATATCTTGAACGTAAAGTTTGGCTGCACGTTTGCCCATAGACTTAACATTGCGCGTAACCTCTTTATGTTGAACCCCTCCTTCTTAAAACTTGAACACAATCTGAGTCCACTCGATGACATTTTCACACTTTTCACCCCTTTCAAGTTGAACTTTTTCCTTTATCTCCAACCTGCCTCAACCCCAGGAGCGTCGGCAAAACTCGTTAGGCCACGCCCCATTTCAAGTCGAGAGGCCTTAGATATGGTTCAAAAATTGAAAGATTATGCTATGACTAACGATGTTTCGATGTTTCAACACGCTTCAGCATATGAAAACATGTTGTTGCTCCAGATTGAGAAAAAACATAAAATGGGAGACAAACAACTCCCATGATGTTCAATAAAGTTTAAAAATTTTTCTCGGATTTTTTTTTATTTGCCTAACTTGAACACCTGTATAATAAGTTGAACGTTTTTTGGATATTAAGCGTTCAACTTAGACAGGTTCCACTGTATTAGAAAGAAACACCGAGTTTATACCGGGTGGTACATGAATTCGTTAATTTCCATCCTCCCAACTTCACAGCATACGGACCTCATGTATGAACAGATCCTATAAATGTCCTTTTGGCATGTTGAAAAGTCTTCAACTTGCATGAAAACTTTCAGATAGAATTGATCTGCAACTTATATACTTGATCAAATTTATTTATGTAGAGTAAACACACAAGTTCAAGTTGCTTTTATGTACACAGTTTGATAAAAATGAACAAGTGACCGTATATTTTGAAATTGGAAATCATTCAAGTTTACTTTTCATCTTCCTGCTTTGTACTAAATTGAAAGCTATGATAGTCTTAAAAATGGCTGCTATGGCAACAACAAGTTTCGCTTTACAAGACTTCCCAGCTACAAAACCCCGGTGGCTTTTGCACAGCTGCATGCCAACTAATAAAATTTGTTTCCGATTTTTATAAAAGTTCGTGACAACAAGAAATTCAATATCCATACGTAAAGGCAAAGAATATACTACATACTATACCCCCCCCCCTTTACTACTCTTTGATAGAATTTGTGGGTTTTGTCACCAGCAGTACGACATTTGAATTTCAAACGAAACCACGTAATAAATATTGACATGTCCGTTTTTTAAGGCACTCAATGTTCAAGATCTTTTCTTTGGTTTGAAATAAGCCTACTGTTCCTATACTGCATCTTTCGCAGGGGCCGTTGACAAAACACGTCGTTTACGGATATACCAGATTAACCTTATCTGGCAACAGCAAGTATATAAGAGCTGGATCATTAGTTCCAGGTATACCCACACCCCTATAAGAAAAAGACTGTTGTAATTGGAAAGCCAGGCCCCCGTAGGGGACCAAAAGGGGGCCCCAGAGGCAATAAGGAGGGAAATGTCGGTCGTGATTCGGTGCGAATCTGTAATTGAAACCAAGGTGCGAAGCAATTCGTCATGGGGCCCGAGATGTGTACAAGCAAGGTCCTCCTGGTCCAAAGAGGCGCCAATTAGTCAAAACAGATTAGCCACCATTGGCCAGGATTAGAGCAAGTTGCACGTAAACAACCTGCTCATCTTCACCAATTAAGCTAATTTACACGCGAACGCGCATTCATTTGCAACACAATGTTCTTCTCTCTCTCTCTCTCTCTATTTGAACGCTATATATACGTATACATACATATTTGTATGGAAATAAATTAGTGGCACGAAGGAGAACACGCACGCACACAGTCGAAGTGTGAAATTCCTCAAACTCTCTCCAATTAGTCCAAATTACGCATGCATGCGTGTAAAAACTTTCAAAAATTAAGACAACACCGTCCTTTCTAGCAATTAAGTTCCTAATTTACATCAAAAAGTTAAACTGCAACTCGGAAATTAGCGCAAAACGTTTTCAAAGTGAAAAATATTGCATAAATTACGAATTAATGAAATATTCTCCAAAGAAATTACATACATGTGGAACAATATCTGATTTAATGTATAAGGTAGTGTTTGTGTAAAGATAATTATATAATTTATCATTGTAGGAGTCAAAATACTAAATTATGTTCACATGAAACACAGAGGTCCTTGGTCTTGAGACAATCTAGCTGCTATCAAAAATTGTTGTTGATTTTCTTTCTTAAAATATTGCAAACAGTGGCGTTGTTAGATAGTTTTTTTTTTCGGAGCAACCGGAACGCCATAGCATGGGAACAATGGCGTCATTATCTGGACTGTCTGCAGGCGTTTCAACGATATTTGCCAACATCTTTGCATCACAAAGTATATAGGACATAAAAGAGAAGAGAAGGTTGAAAGAGACACTCGACAGTTTCCGAGATTGAACTCCCCCTTTCCTATCTACATCAACCCCTGGTGCGTATGCAAATGACCATGTTTGAAACACTTTCCTATAGCATTTGGCCAATGAATCTTGCCAGCATTGCTGCTGCCCATATATATCTTAAGCCTATAGCCAATGTCAGCAACTGCACACACATCTCCTGGGAAATAACAATTGGTCTTAACAACTGCACTGTACTGCGCATGCGCCATCTGCTCCTCAATTAGCCACCAAATAAAACAAATATGCTACCGTCATTAACTTCCGGAAATATTTATTTAAATACGCTATTGCTCGTAGCTATAATAACGCATTTAAGAAAGTTTCCTTAGATGTTACTTTCAAAATAGCAGTTGGAAACAGTGTAAATATTTAATTAGAGTAATAATACGCGGTTGCAAAGATATTGTTGATATAATTACGTGTATTTACGCACCACGAGTAACAAACGGCCTGCACACACAGTGCGCCACCTAGCACCAGTCGTCCCAAACAAATCCCAACCGTCGTATATAAACACGAGGAATGTCTTAATTAGGAAAAATGGAAACAAGATTGTGAAATTGGAACGATACACGCTCGAACGGCGGCCATGTTGCTTACGGGCGAGTTGGCACGCCCTCTGGCGGCAATTTCCGCCATAGTATCTTCGACTTGGATCACATCTCATCTGTCGCGCAAGCAACGAGTATATTGTGCATATATAAGGAGCTGTTGCGCGCACAATGGGCAAAAAGAAGAGGGCTTTTATAGTCAGATGATTCAGGTAAAAAAGCTTCATTGAAGTGGAAAAAGAAAGGAGGAGACGCCATTATCATCGTAGTGATCCGATGAAGCAATATGTGCAACAGCTCACGTATGCCGTATATTGCACACAATTAAGCCGGAAATGCCGCAATTCCCCCCCCCCACCCATTCCTTGCCTAGCCGACTATACATTCTTCACATCATTAACAAAAATTGCTGGCAACTGCGAAAAAGCAGCACAACAAAAAGGAAATCTTGGAGACCGAGGAGGAGGAGGAGGAAAAGAGAAAATGGCGTCCTTGGGAAATGAGATTTTAATACCTGTCATACGCTTGAATGCAAGTGGCCCTGGGGATGTCTTTTACGAACATTTTTCATGCACGTCATAAGCGAGAAAGACCCCTACCAAAATCCATGGTCCAGAGTAGTAAAGCTCCTAGCCTGAAAACCCTCAATATGAAATAATGATGGTTCCAAAAATGCCAACCAGACGGAGCCACTGATAGTAACGAAATGGGAAGTTCATTTTCACAGTTTATTAGATGTGAAAATAGAAACTGTCTGGTTGTTTTGCAATTTGAACAAATGTATAGAACTTCAAAAGTGCGCATTTTACTAAATTTCAACTTTTGGTCTTTTAATGAACTAAATTTGAGATGTATACTCGTCGGTAAATAGGTATATCTTCGGAAAATGCGACTCGCAAGAGCAAACAACGACCCAAGTGCAAATACATT
>WWPM01024549.1:0-16897 GCA_023279145.1 Glomeris maerens | reverse complement strand
AAACTGAAACCGGCGATAGAGGGCACTAAAAGAAGCATTTACCACCAACGAACGTAGGGTCCAACGTTCGCCATTAAAACGTTACGAGGGAAAATGTTGGAACAAAACGTGTTGTACTTTCAGCAGCGTAACAATTGCATATCATTAGGCTGCCTTGAAATGCGCTGCAATTGACTGTGTAGCGCGTGTTAGTAAAACACGTGGTTCCAACATGACGGGGCCCCTGCCCGTTTTCGAACGGGTGTGCGCAATTATCCTGATGCTACCTATGGGGTACAACGGATTGGCAGAGGCGGGCCAGCGGCTTGGTCTCCTAGATCTCTCGATTTGTCAAGCCTGGATTACTTCCTACGGGGACACGTGAAGACCCCAATGGACTCTCAGGAGGAGGATCTTGTGGCCAGAATTGTAGCTGCTGCAGGCAGTGTTAATGACATGCCAGGCATTTTTGAAAGGGTGCGGCAATCAATTACATTCACTTGTAAGGGTACCGCATTTGAGCAGTTACTGCGCAGCAGTGTAATAAAATTTTTAAATCTTGTCACGTGTTGTTCCAACTTTTTAATGGCGAACGGTGGACCCTAGGTTCATCGGTGACAAATGCTTCTTTTAGTGCCCTCTATCGCACGGTTTCAGTTTGTACCGTATGGAGAAAAAATACGCTGTGTATTGTACCTTTCATTACGGGTGAACTGACAAGGTTTTGTAACATCCCCTGAAACTTACGCAACACGTAACCTCGTAACTTTGCGGGACTATTGGACGTTTGCCTTGTCGGTTCACCTTCGAGTTCCCTCGGGAAGTTGGTACGAACCCCGCAAAGCCGGACCTTGCAGCTGGCGGCCGCTGCCCGATACTTGCACGGAACGCGAGTCGGCCGGCGCGATGAGGTGGGAGAAGCAGATGCGGGCGAAGATGCACACCAGGCAGAAAAGGCAAACGAGGCAGTCCTTGAACGGGTAGATGAAGAAGCGGCTGAAGAGCAGCGTGAACCATCGCACGTAGATGAGGTCGGCCTTAGGGACGACGACGGTCGCGTCGGCCTCCACGTCCTTCGGGCGCCCCGACATCGACTCCCGGCCCCGGAAGATGTCGGTGGACGACGCGTAGCCGCCGTTGCCCAAGTGAAGCAGCACGACGACCGCGAAGAACGCGGCCCAGCAGGCGACGCGGCGGCAGGCGGACCGGAACTGGCGGTCGTCGGTGCGCCGCACCGCCATCGACACCGAATCCTCGAGAACCTGCCGGATCTTTCGCTCCCTCGACATTTCAAGTACAGAATAACAAACATCTGAAGCAATGAT
This sequence comes from Glomeris maerens, assembly GCA_023279145.1. NCBI lineage: Eukaryota > Metazoa > Arthropoda > Diplopoda > Glomerida > Glomeridae > Glomeris > Glomeris maerens. Next base: position 15,593 of record WWPM01024549.1, on the reverse strand, counting down.
ATTTCAGAAACGTACGGTCTCGGTCGCCACACAGATAATCTCAACTGGGAATATTTGGCCCTTCCGATGCCCATATAAGGAGAGATTGGAAGAATGTTGGTAATTTGCCCCGTGATAATTATTGAACAGGTTTCATCCAATTAACTAAAGTAGCAAGTGTTTTACATTATCCCAGCCGACTGCTGCAGTTAAAATGCTCAAGTTATATCTTTCTAATTTTTGCATTTATAATCGCATTCTGTGTATAAATAGATTCGACAATTAACCTTTTAAATTTACGTATAATCTGATTTTCTCCCTTTCAAACGAAGTGTCTTCTTCACACACGTGCAGGCAATTCTCATGTTATATTGTGGCCCTAACACGCTTTGGTGGCATTTTTCTCTCGAATTTGTTTTAAATTTAAGCGGTTTTTGTCTCGGATTCAGACGTAAACTTTTACCATTTCGATTTATTTCATTCATGTTTTGATAATTTCGACTTGACGGCTTTGGGGTACGTAATAGGTACAGATGTTCGATGCCCAAACCTCCCGCTTTCAAATCACAACTTTGAAAACCTCTCGCAATTAACAATTGACATGCTCCCAGGGATTATAGATAATAATAAATGCTGCATGTAGGAGTTGAAACTAGTTGTATAACATTTCCATAAAGGTTGAATTTTGGGATAATATCCTCAACCCACAGTTGAAATTGATTGTCCAATCGATGCAATTGTGACTTGGCGATCGACCGAAAGCCTTCGTCGGTTCACGCCCCTAGCTCCCGCTAAACGTATTGGGTTATTATTTCTCTTTGAAGAAAAGACTTTAAGGGGGTAAAGGCTTCATTTCGGAAAAAGCACGGAACGCATCTCACTCGCATTATCTTCTTCTTTCACGGACCAAACTACTTAGCTGCGAATATATATCAGATAGCGAGATAAAAAACCTTTGCTTTTACGGTGTCGCAGAAGTTGCCCCTTCTCCCGCGCTGGAGCTTATTTAAGTAAGTTTGTCTATGCAAGATAATGCGAGAGATGCATCTTGGCGTTCCCCGTCCCAAGAAGTAAACTCTGACGTAGATAAGAAACGTGCAAGTTTTGCAGGGAACTCTTACGTCGTACGCTGCGTTACAGTAATTGAATCGCGTTTGGAATTGGGAATTTTTTGGAGTGTTAAAAGACGTTCAATATTAGTTGGAACAATTGGAAAAAGTTTGTTATAGAATTCATGAAAACAATCTTATGAACATACAGAGGTGTAAAAATTATTAGACTCAGGTGCATATTTTTGCAAAATCTGCGTTTTCCAATGTTTACAAACTATAAATGTGTTACTTTTCTGTTGATATTTTTGTTTTTATTATGCAGCATTCGAAGCTAATAAAATTAAAAAGGCAACTCATATTTCCGCTACGACGTCACTTCCTGTACAAAATGGCAGCTCCCGTTACGACATCCGAAGATTCTAGTCTACTACGGAATAAATTGTAAACATGGGGCAAGCATCTGACATTTCACCACGCAAGATGGCTAGAATTGAAGTCCTACTAAAGGAAACTAACAAAAGTCAGCGGCAAATGGCACGCCAAACAGGTGTTAGCCAGAAGTCAGTGTCACGTTGGCTTAATCGAAGGCATTATTCAGATACGGCACCGAGACACAGAAATACAAGAAACGTGTCCTAAATCGATCTGTGGGATGCCGAAGCGAGTGAAATTAAGCACTCTACCTCGCAAAGGGAAGATCCACTAAGTACTGAGAATTGAGAAAAAATACATGTACAGTATCTGACAGTGTTTTGAAGTGAAATATATCAGAAATTCTGAAAAAGACCCCACCTGAGTCTAATAATTTTCACACGCCTGTAACTGCTTTTCACAAAAACTTACAAAATAAGTCCGATACGGAGGCCGCCATCTTGGTTTCTGTCCATTGCTCGTCGAAATATTAATAGGGCATGAAGTTCTTCTTATCAGACAGCCGTAACCAGTAAGCAACGGTGTAATTCCTCTCGCGATCGGCGGCCCGGTTAGGCCGCTAGGCTCCCGTAACCAACAGTTGGCTCGCGACACGAACGGGGAAACAAGATGTCAGCCTCCGTATCCGACTAATCTTTTCGTAAAAACTGATGCCTTTATCACATATGACACTTTCTTCCAAATCGCAAAGTGGAACACCCAAATATCGTTTGGTTTTGGCGTGTAATAACGAGAAGCGTGTTAACTTCGCTTGCCGCGTCTTGAAACGTAATTGCGGGTATCGATCGCGTAGACGCGGTAAGTCCGATTCGATCGTCGCGGCGAGGGCGTGTTTGCTGTGCAACTTAATTAGTAAACAAAGGGTCCTCGATCTCACCTGTAGACGACGAACAGGTAGTTGACGGTGGCCAACAGGTAGCTGATCAGTTGCAGCGCCACCGTGGCCACCGTGATCTCGCCGTTTTCGAACTTGTTCTGGTTCGAGTTGATCCATCTGATGTTGATTATGCCCGCCATCCTGTCCACGATGGCAAGTAAGGAGACCAGGTAGCACGCCGCGTACAACGTCTTCAGAAGGTAGCAGGTGACCGTGAAGAACTTGCGGCAAGTCGACGCCGGACGCCCTTTCCCCGATACGCAAAATTCAGTGTACACATAGTTGGTTCACTCTGCATGCCGAGTGAAACAATTTATGAAAGTAGTCAAAAACTAAAAAAGTTTTAGGCAAACGGACATTATTTTTCGCTCTCCCCATCGTGTTTCAGTCTTCGTTGTTTGGACCGAGTTTGTTCACGCTAAAGGCAGGGCACATCCCTGCCCAAATGCCCTTCATGTCCTTTCCTTGTACTGGAAGTTTCTAGAGCTCCTTATACAGTAGTTAAATATTAATTTAAATTTACTTTCGTCTTGTATTAACTTTCCATTTGATTTCAATTGAAATATCATTTTTATACTTAGAAACTCCGTTGTCAAACCTCGCTTCTCAATGCTGAATGGTTTTATTGATCAAGCACAAATTGTTCTTCAAATTTAGCATCAAAAAGTATCGAAGGGACCTTTTGGCACAAAGGATTCGTTAATTACCTTTGGGCGTCGGCGCGAAGAAGTCGAAGCCGAACGGCGCTAGAAGGACCAATACGGGCGATAGGGCCCAGTACATCTTTTGAACCCTGCGAGCGACCTGCGCGTCGTTGCACGCCTTGCGGCCCTTGTAGTCTTGCCAGGGAAAGGTATCATCGTGTCTGGGGCCCACTCTGATAGTGGACACCAGCGTGGACCTTTGGCGGAAAGCTTCGGCTGCCATCGCGCAACGTAACTTAGTGAGGTCCTTTCGTTTCGGTTGGAACGGAGAAGGAGTTAATTCGGTGTTTTGGCGAGAAACAGTTGCGATGGTTTCCGCCGAACGCAAACTCTGAAATCCGATCCTAACCGATCGATGGGCCCAATTGGCGAAGTCGATTAATTGGTGCGAAGGTTGCGCCGCATCTGTATACGTTTCACCTTTATTAGAAAAACCGCGTTATTAACACCCAAGGTGCCCTTTGACAAGGTGTGGCGCTTACGTTTCATTTAGCGCTGAAGGAGTTGATTGAAACCTCATTATTATAAAGGACCGCCCTCCCCCCTTTTACAAGGGCAGCCGTGAGAGCCCCATTCTTATTCGTATTGTCATTACTCTTGCTATTCTAGTTGTTCTTATTAATCTTAATCTTATTCATGTTCCTTGTTCTTGTTCTTGTTCTTATTACTCATATTGGGTTGTTATTATTATTGTTGAGATCACTATTCTTTTTCTTATTAATATTTCCCTGATTGTTCCAATTCATACTGTTAATGTTACTATATTACTATTATTGGAAAGAGGTAATATAACTAATCCCAGTCGGTAAATGTAATACTATTCTTTCGCAAATAGGCCCATGTAGTATGTATTTTTTTGAAAATCTAATATCGATTGAGGACATGCAGGTGATAGATGGGCCAATAAATATATGCAAATGCCTTATTATGGCGTTTTCCCAGAATAAGGCATGTTTGGTGTGCCATACTGCGCACCTGCCTATCGCAAAATCCGATTTCCTCCATATTTTTCCCTTTCAAATATTGGTGCATATATAACACTTTAAATCCACCGATTCAAACTGAGACTGTATTTCCATTCTTTTTTTGTTTTGGCCCGTTTTGGCCCCATCAAAACCGACAACTAAATGTTACCAGATTACAAAAGTGGGATTGAAACAGCATCGATACAGACACCGATACCGGTACGGACGTTGCGCCACCATGCGGCAAAACTTGCAAGTTCATGCGTACCCGTAAATTAAAAAAAAACCTTTTATAGAATTCCTGTTAGAATTAGCGAATAAAATATAAAACTATTTTGCAAAACTACGACTTGTGTACGTATATTTATTAGAAATGCAAAATCTTGGAACTCCTTATCTTGATTATTACAAGTTAATTTTTAATTTTCTTTGAAACCCAAGTTATGAAAATGTGGGAACGCATGCGATGATGAGCATATGTACAGTGCAATTGGAAAAGTAAGCGAATTTTGCCTGGAAACATTTTCTCAAGGAAAAAAGAAGAAAAATGTCTTAGAAATCCTTGGCTGCGATTTGTGCAAAGCTGAATAATGTTTGAGAAGGCGATTTGTTTGAACTGAGAAACTGCTTCTTCTCCTGGTAATAATAAGTTGAAATAAGGAGAGAGGGAGGGAGGGACGTGTTTGACCCTGTGTGTGGGAGGAAACGAGGAAAGGGGAGTGGCCAAAGTGATGGACTAGCTTCTTAGGCCAACATCTTGTAAGAAAGCATTGTAGTTGAGGCGGTTTTGGGGGGCGCGCACTTGTTGAGCCCCTTCGTAAGGCCGCATGGGGCCATGTACCACCAGCAGGCCCAAATGTCACTCATAACCCAGAGCAATGGGCACGCTGCTAATAAGACGTTCACTTCTTTCGGCATAGAGGACATCTTGGCACCTTCTTGTCCTCGCAAGGTAAGAGACCCAAAGCCTTATTACTTAAAATCATTTCCCTGAACAGCCCTGAAGCCGGAAAAATGTCGATTCCTGCTGTCAGAGGTTTATTGAAGCTATCGCTAGCAAATCTGTTTGAAATGAAACCAATGAATTCAAGGAACGGGACCTTTGAGTTTATTGCTTATCGTGTTTAATTAAATTAGCATAAATTGGTGCTGTCTTTCAAGGGGCATCAGGTGTACTTTGCCCTTTGAACTCAATCCATCGCATTGTTGCATCTCAAATAAAGTATACCAAGTGAAATCTAACATTACCTACAATAAATGAGAAATTCCTACTCTTTGTTTACATGAAACTACGTAATGTTTTAAACGAGCTTATATACAGTATAATCATTTCGAAAAGCGAAAAAATTGTTTCATATTGCAGGGGAAAAGTTTTATTGGCTTCTATTCAACAATACTTTTCCAGGATCATTCGAGCATTTTTGGCACTGTGATGTCAGCAAATTTATATCCATCTTCTTATCAATGGGCCTTTTTTTATTTCCAAAGAAATCAAGTCTTGCTGCGTTCAATAATAATCATTTTCTTAAGAAATATGATGATGTGGTCAGTTTTCAGAGTAGCAATCCTCTTTTTATAGTCAGTAAAATCAGCAGTAAATATTGGTCATCTTGTCTTGGTTTTTCTTTCACTGTCCTCACTGTACATAGCGAATTTAAATACGTTTTCCTGTAAGTTTTCCTTCGATGGAAAATGGCAGGCATCGGTAAGCCCCGCCCCATGAAATTATGAAGTCTCCGCCTATTAACAAATGGAGACATCATAAGAGAATCGCTGTTAGGTACCTCAATGGGAATGTGAATTTATAACATGGACCACCGGGTTAGTAGTACAATTACGAGTTGGACCCGCTAACATTTGGCACGTAAGCTACGATGGAATGTATATCACAACACAACATAGCATGCTTAATTGTATTGGACCACCACAGGGATGTGTGATGGACCGCCACAGAAATACTGTCCAATACCCCGATTTCCAATACATATTTTAGAAAATAACTTGCAGTTACGGCAACATATATTTTTCTCACGTATGATGGTTTCCGTGTAACGGTTCATCCTAACGTTCGCAGGTTTTAACCTATGGGAATATGCGATGGGCCGCCAGAGAAATGTGTGATGGGCAATAATCGGCTACATTTTAAAACGTTACATCGCATTTTCCTTGGTGCGTGATGGGCTCGTGTATATGGGGGGGGGGGAATAATTACGGACCACCATAGAAGTATGTGATGGTCCACCTGCAAAAATGTATTATTCGCAACTTTCAACTCGTGAATGCTTTACTCGCGCTTCTTGGGTGATTGCATGTGTGGGGTATTATTTCGGCCCTCACAGGAGTTATTCTGGTTGTTGTCTGTTTCCTATCAGAACGAAGGGAAGTTGATGAGGCCCATCGCAACGTACCCCAGACCCTCGGAGCACCTGCATCTGCAAGTGTATCCCGCTCTGTACCACGCTCACCCGTACCAATACCCTCGGTACCACCACTGCGACGGCGCCAGGGACCGACTCGCACCGACCGGTTCGTCACATTTCTATATTTCTATCGGTTTCCAACCAAACCCAGCCATGGAGAGAGAGAGAGAGAGGTTAAAGTTGAAACTCGCATCCTGTTTTCTCGGTGTTTTCGCCGCGGCTGCTCTCGAGCTGATACGGTCCGCGGCCCGGCGTTCGCGCGGAAGTCGGACCGGGATCCTAAGGATTTTCGAAGAAAATTGCGCCGGAAACAATCGACGTCTTAATTCTCAAGAAACCCGAGATCGAGATTGTTTGCCAATGCGAGAAATAACATGTTATTAATCGCAGCGCGGTGCCGGAAGTCATACTTGGCGCGAGACGATTATGCCCTTCGCCAGCGTCTTATTACTATATGAAACGGTCTCGTTGTAAAAGGGGCCGCGGCCTTAATCGACGGGGATCGTTCGGATAGAAGGTCCGCTTGTAAAACTCGTAACGAACGACTCTAAAGCACTAACATCTAAGATGGTGGGATGAAAAAATTCGCTTTTCCTTTTGGTTCCGGTTTTCGATCGGCTTTTCTGAACACCGAGGAGCAGGTTTAAAAATGTCGATTCCCCTGCGCGATGGTTTGGCCAAATTACATTTCGAAATTCCCCTACTACTACTACTACTACATACTACCGTACTTGACTTTCGTTCGCATGTTGGGATATTGAAATGCAATCACCTTACTATCGCACATCCCTGATTTGAAGATGCGGCGGATTAAAGGTGAGTCTCGTTTCAGATGCCAAGGAATCCTAGAAAATTATTCGAAGTGGCCGAGTTGTCTATTAGCAGCTGAAGTCGCAGGATCAAACCTCATTTTTTTTAACGGTCGGCTTTGCAGTTAAAACAACATTTGGCCCATACGCGTGAGTTAGAAGTTGGAAGTACTTACTAAGGGCTTTGTCAGTTTGAACCTGGATCGCAGCGTTTAATTTGGCGATTCGCGTTTGCCGTCTGTCGCGCTTTCGAGTTACATTGTCAGACCGAGATTAGAACCTCCACTTAAGGAATAATAATGGTGTTTGGAGGACGCCGCACGCCGCATGCATCGATACGATTGAAACGGCCGCTAATAAGGGCATGAAACTACAAAAGCAACCGCGTTTGCCATAAATCTTGTTCGCACGTCCGAGTCCGGAATCGAAAGTGACAGCGGTTATCGTTTCGCAAACACGGCCGAGGTGCGATCCATCACGGCGTCGCGGCGCACGTGACGTGCCGTGATTTATCGGGCCGACTCGCCTTATTATTAGATATTGCCAACATCTATAAACTCCATGTACACTTACAATACTTATCTCGGTTCGGACAGGAGCCGGAGCGCCGGTAGTGAAGCCCCTCGTGTGGGGCACCTTCCTGTCCAGGCCTTCCCCCAAGAGGAAAGGGGGCCAGGTGAGGTTCACCAACGGCCAGACGTCCATCTTGGAGAAGAAGTTCCTCACTCACAAGTACCTGACTCCGCCGGAGAGGAAGAAACTGTCGCGCGGACTCCAACTCACCGAGAAGCAGGTAATTAAGACCCCGAAGGAACCTTTGTGGCCGGGGATGGGAACAGTATCAATACGAGTCGCGGGCATTGGGCATATTCAGTCGACTGGAACTCCACTGAGCTGGAATTCAAAATGGCGGATTACGCGTTAGTAGCGGGATCTTCCCACATCGCACTGAACATTGCCGACCCTAAAACCGTTCAGTTGACCGAGGCCCGGACGAATTGCCGACCAATTTTCCCAGCCAATGCTCAGTCGACTAGACGGAAACCGAATTGCCGAATAAGCCCGTTGTGTTGGCCAGCAGCCGATCGGTCGCACGGGGGCCTTGTGGCCTACGCGGGCCACCAATCGCGAAATAGCCTTATTGACAGGATGGAAAGCCGAATCTGCGCATTTCAAACCCATGTTCTCAGAACGAACGTCCAAGTTCCAGAGCGTCATAACGTTCAATCAAATATAGAAACAGAGGTTTGAAGAATGTCGGCCCTTGTGGCTCGCGTTTCGCAAACCCCAAAACCGTGTAATGATTACTGGAATTATAAAGGAGTGTTTCGCTAACGTGTTGTGTGCATCGATTGCAGGTGAAGACCTGGTTTCAGAACAGAAGAGCGAAATGGAGGAGGTTGCGCCAGGTAACAACAACGTCTTGCACTTGTACTTATATCCTGTAATAACTGAGATGATTGACGCTAATGCGGCAGACATTTCAAAGTGGGGGAGCGTGAATTAAGGACGTATTTCTTTCTCGCTATAAACTCTCTACTATAAACTTGCAAATGACGGATCGATGGAGGCCCTTCTCCAAGTACCAGTATCTTTGTAAATCCAAAGCTTAATTTGGGACCCCTATATCCTCAACAGCCTTATTGTAAGTCCGAGTGTTAGTTTTCTTACGTATTTAAAAACTTTTACATTTCCGACTCCTTATAGGGACCCTGCAAGAGGAAAGAGTCGCCGCCCTAGTGGCCATTTCGGGCAACATTGAGCTGGCTGATGTTTCCTAGTCCTAGCATGTTCTAGCTCAGGCAGGCGTTTTAGAAAATGGTTTTACTGAAACATAACATGCTGAAAAGTGGGAAAACGTGCAGTCTTTCTGGCTGCGCTAATAGCAAAAAAATACAAATGGGAAAGTAGCAGAAAGACCACATGGGCCAATTGTTCCAGAAGGAAAACAAAAGTAGTTTTATAAATTATATAAATTAGTATAATAATGAAATTTAGAGAAAGAGATCCTTGTATGATTTCCCCAGAAATGCAAGGAGAATAATGCACACAATTCCAAGAAAGAAAAATAATTAATTCTTTATCTAAAAATTACATCACAAAAATGTATATTTTTTGCAAACAATAATAGTAACTATATTAATGCAACTTAACATGATTCTGGAAATGTAAACTTCTCTCTCCCAAAGCAATTCATGTAATATTTTTTTTTACAAATTGTCATGCATATTACAACAATTATTTTCAAAAATAATATATGGTTCGAAATTTCCAATCAGAGACTGCATGCGATTTTAATGCATTAGGTTTTGCTTGATTAAGCATGATATTTTATTTATATCTGGAAGCACTATTTTGGAATTTTATTGAAGTATGAGCATTGAAACAAACTTTAGGAATTTACCATAATTTCACAATTCTGTCAAAAATTCAGTATTTATAAATGTAGATTTTATGCTTAAACATAAGGCATTCGAATCCAATCATGAGAAAAATCCTAACCCAGATAAACAAGTTCAAGCAAGATGCATGCAATTGTAGATAGTTAGATTCCAACTGTTTAAAACTATTTCATTTATACCTCAGCTATGGAATATAAAGTACAGCTTTGCCCCTTGATTCTTTTGTACTCTTTTTTAAGAAGTTTGAAAAATAATTCTAGATTAATTTCACAAGAAAATTTACAAAAACATGCCGGACACGTGCACATGCTATACATTGGACTGTAAACAGCCAGTCCAGTTTTGAGCAGGTTGCTCGAAATTCAGCAGCGCCACCTAGGGTCTGCAGGGTCCCTATTGGTAATTTTCAACGAAATGCAGTTATACATTTACATAATAAGCAAATAATTTCTGGACAGTTTCAGTTTTGTTATTAACAGATTTCATGTTAAGTATGTGGGAAAATTGCTTTAAACTCCCAAGTTTCCAATTTCTCAAAATCGTAAAGAAAATATCAAAATTTCTAAAGTGTCCACGATTTGAAATAAGTATCCTCAAAAATGTAACGCCCATTGAATTTTAAACAAATTATAAAAATGTGTAATTAAGACATTTGCAATAAATCAGAATTAACAAGTTTGTAACGTTTATTTTAAATTTTAATCGCAATCAGAATATTTATTATATGATATTTCAAATTCCCTTTTTTGCATATGAAGTTTCCAAACGCGTTTTCATTTTTAGTCGTTAATTGACAGAGAATAATCAACGAATTTCAATATTTTGCCTTATTAACATTGCCAGAGTTTAGTTTAATTATTGAAAATTACTCCAATTCATTTGGTTAGAAAATGAACGGTTTTGAAAGCATGTAATTTGCAGTTGAATGTGCCATTTTTGCTCTGCGTGAAATATCGATAATTGCAGCTTAATCAGCATTATTTCCATATTCAAATTGGGCCTGGAAATTAATTGCAGGTAATAATAGGATATAAGCAACCGGATTATGTCGTCGTGTTTATCAATAATCGATTGACCAATAGGCTTAATTGCAATCAAGGCAAGGAAATTTCGTGCCCAATCGCCATTCAAATGCCTATTTATATAGCCCCAAAAATAACAAGCGGTCGAATGGGTTGAAATATTAGGCTGTACCGAGACGTATCGACTCTTGTCAACGTGTTTAGGGCCCCAATTTTTGGTGTTTTCTTCTTTAGCGATTAAATACGAATGGAATTTGCGTAAAAAGTAAGCGCTGTTTTTACTCGTTCTTACCCAATTCACTTGAAACGATGTTTCGCGCCGGATGTTGGTTAGAATTAAGAATAACCGGTACTGATTGTCAATAACAGGAAAGCAGTACAACTAGCACTTGTGATGACCAAGTGCACCGACAAAGATCAGAGGACAATGTCAGAAATGGGCAACTTGGTTCGTCCTTATCGGAATTTTCCCACGAAGAGGATGCTGCGAGTGATGAAGATGAAGACGAAGATGATGATGATGATGATGATGATGATGATGGAGAAGATGAAGATGATGACGTCTTTGCAGCAGGAGGAGGATGAAAATGCACAGTAAATTTTTTGACTCTCAAAAGTCTGGTCACGTATTCAAATTTGACTATGTTAACATATTCGACCTTGAAACGCCCTTCCAAGGCCAAATGACTGACCTTGAGGCCACCTCTTCAAGGTCAAATATGATGTTCGTGTTTTAATTGCTTCCTTTCTAGTTATTCGCGATGTGAACGGACACTTTATAGCCCTAAAAAAAAGAAATGACAAAGGACCCTGGAGACCGACGTGTACGGAATAAAAGTTGACTGATTATTCCCTTAGCTACTGTTTCTTTTCGGTTTAAGTTGGAGAAGTATACAAACGAAGCTCAATTCACTTTGCACTCTGGGAAAAGAAACGGAAAAAGGACCATTGCTAATTGCTTCCAGTGAGATGTAAAAATTACCTACCTTTTTCAACGGTATAATCCAATTTAAATAATGGTTTCCTCCTTATTTCTCTTTCCTTCTTCGAGAATTGATGTTTGGAGAAGTATATGTACTTTAGAAAATCAAAACCAATGGGCATTATTGAAATGTTGTTTATAATGCAACTGAATTTGCATTGTTTGTCGAACTCAAAATATAAGTTCATTAAACCGATTTCTGAGAAATTGAATCGATATATTGCAAACTAAAAGTGGTATTATCCAGAAACGGTTTATATTTACACTTATTTAAGTACTTAGTGCATCAAATTTCACAACCGGATTTCAGAGCATTTCATTCAAAACAGTAAATATTACGTACACTTATAAACAATAAATGAGTTACATTTGTCGTAATATTTCCCTTTTGCAAAACTCAGAACCCAATTTCATAAACTGGTTTGGAAGCAATTACTGCGAGTCATTTGTAATGTTATCAATTCAGGATGCCAAAAAATGTTAATTTATGATATTTTGGTGTAATGTTATCATGTTAAAGTGGACTGATTTGCGTGCTAATTGCTAATTGTAGTCAATGTTGCGGCTGTTTGTCTACATTGTCAGCTTTAAGCAGTTTACAATGTAAAACCCGATTTTAATCCTCAATGAAAAAAGTAATTCGTTTAAATTCAGCGCACTTCGTTGTTTTAACCATCGAAAATAATTTCAAATAAAATATTACGGAATATTAAATTTCTACAGTTGCGCAACAATTTGCATTTGAATATATAATTGGTAATTATCGTTATCAGGTTTAGCTGCAAACGAGGAATAAATCACCATTTTAATGTTCAAATTATTTGAAACGACCAAACACGTGTAATCCTTGCTGGTTAATTAACTATAAAACGCTGCAAGTGATGTTTGCTTATTTTATTATTATTATTATTATTGCGCAGGGAACCGAATAGTCTGTCCCGAATAACAAAATGAATTTGAAGCAAATATGCAAATCCAAATGCCACCTTTAATAATATGATTTATTTGTCCCTTATTTCAGGTCACGAGTAAAAAAAAAGAGGAATCTTCTTCGTTACAAATAACGATAAATTGCCTGCCTAAATATCGTAAATCACGATATTTTCCAAGTGAATAGAGCAACCATGAGAACATTGTGATGTGAAGTTTATCTTTTGCCTTTCAGTATATACTGCAATATAAATACAATTACTACTTGCAGCCCAAGATATTTCTCAATTCCCCTCATGTCTTTCGTTTATTTAATGCAGTATAGTGCAATATTACACAGGTACTTCAATTGCAGGATCAATTTTATATTATGAAGCGCAGTATTAAAAATAATTTCATAATAATGATAAAAACAAGCGAAGAATCATGTGGTAAATTTTCAAACAATGTTCAATATTATTGCGTAATGTTGAAGAAAGTAAATGGAGAAACAGCTAATGTGCTTAATTGTATTATTTATAATACTATTAGATATAGAAATAATTTGGCTGCCAGACATTATATGATATCTTGGATGTTATTAATGTGAATTGAGAAGTTTGTCAAATTGAAATGTGTAATTATTATGCGAAAATTTACATCATGCACGAGATTATTATTGATTGTGTGACGAAATGAACTTCAGCCCCCGTGTAGGAATCATTAATTACAGGGGTACACGCGCGGCCGGGAAGGTTTTATTGCGAAATTATATGGCCACCGCTTTGTAAGCTGTCAAACAAGTTAATAACCGGGTCGACTTAGCCGGCGGCGCGCCTCTATTGCGGCGGCTGGGGGCTATAGACTCTTCTTGCACATTTACTCATTTATTCAAATACGTACTACACGGTCCATGTCCGTTCGATGGGACCCGACCCATCCGAGTGTACCAAACGACGGTTGCCGCAATTATCCCGCCAAATAAGCTTAGTCAGGCCGCTATACAGACGCTGAGATACTTAGCACGCTTCTAGCCGCCGCATAAACGTTCCGGACCGTTTTCAAATTCAAATTGCGTAGGTGACGTCGGCCAATCGGATCGCGCGGATCCAAAGGCCGAAGCGGATATATTGTTAAATTCCTAGAACGAGTTATTTCGGGACAGAAGGGGGGGTTAATGAATATTTAGCGTAGTTTTCCACTATTATTTTTAAGTTTTTAGTGTGCTATTGAGCGCCAAAACGGTTGGCACGCCTTTTTTTGCGCGGCAAACGTTTCGTTTCCAAGATGGCGCCTAAAATAAGCAGGAAAGCGCTCGCACACGGCCGGATTTTCGACTTAATTCGTAGAAAAATCAAGTGTTTAATCGGTAAAGGAGCGATGGAAGATACAGGAACATTCAGGAGAACAGTTTTATTATCAACAAGTTTAATAATAACAACGACGACGTTACGGCGTAGCTATATTAAGTATGGTGGCGCTGTTTAGTGCATTACAAGTTGTGACGTCATCACGGTGCCTTCGTGTCCAACCTCATACGCGTGTGACGTCATCAGAGTGCCTTGTCCCTGATTGGCTCACGAGTTACGTAGTTCCATCATGGACCGGTTGCACGCTGCGGAAAGCCGACTGTCGGCCGAAAACGTTCGATATTTTCGAATTTGAAAGATGGCGTCGTGCAGAGCTCGGTAAATTTGGCGAGGAAAAAAAGACCTATTCAATCAACGAGGATGCTATGCTTATTTTGCCTACTTTTCTAGATTGTGATTGTGAAAGCTAGTGAAAGCGGGATCGTCATCGACCTTTGACCAACGGCGCTCTTGCCAAACGACCGTTTCAGCCGCAAAAACGTTCCATAACCGTTTTCGAACGAATTCAGATTTCAAAATTTCAAAGATTGCCGATCCAAGCACATAAACGAAATGAAACTCTTTTCGGATCGAGGAAACGGTGGAATATTTAACAGAAAGAAGGATGGGTTGATCGTTTAGCAAACAGTTTCTAGAAAGTTAGTATTCCTCGACTACGACGTTCGACGTACCATCGAAAGTTTTTGAATTTGCATTCGAATTCCAAGATGGCGGCCCAAGTTCGCCGTGTTCAGGAAAAGAGCCGGGGCATTTGGGTAAGTGTTTGTTTGTATATGTAGTTGAAATATAGGGTGATTATTTAAGCATCGAGTGCCGAACCGTGTTCGTTGCGAAAATGGCGATGAATGAGGGGGCCGCCTTTTTCCGGATAATCGAGGCATCATGGCGTTCGTCTGCTTCGACGCCATTCGCAAATTATCGCATCTGAGCGAGGTGTTTGGCTGTATATGGATGTAGGTGCGTGCCCTTCATCCATTTCATCCATTATGTGCCAGGCTTTTACAAATGACGCCAAAGCCAGCGTTGCGCGACTCATTTTTGCCGTCATTAATCAATCGGCGTTCGTCTAAACACGCGGCTGCGCTGTGACGTCATTCGGCGCCATCTTGATTCAAACCGGGTTGTTCGTTTGCTTGTATACGTGCATTATTTCTTGAGAAATTATTTGGGAAACGTCTGAAATAGCCCCTAATGATGCACACTTTGAATTTGAGCACCATCTTGCACTTAATATCGGCTAGATATTAATTATAGTTTCAGTAATTTTGATGATTATATAGGCATAATTGAGTTTTGTGAGGAAATAGATCTTCAAAATGCATTTTTTGACTTCATGGGCTTTGAAACCTCTTAATAATAATTTCTCCCACGCATTTAGTCCCCCTCCCCTATCTAGGACCTGTTCTAAATTAGAATTTCCCTGGAAAACTATTTGGGGATTTTTTCACGGGGTAACGAATTGCATTTCATCGTGTAAACGGTTCGATTGATCGCGTATTTTGGTGGAAAATCTACGCATAACGTGACACTCCGGATAATGTGACATGAAACTCGTTTCCCAAAGGCTTAACTTGCTTGTATGAAACCGACGTGGAAGAACAAAGATGGCCGCCGTTGAATACAAAGACAATTCGATTGCGATTCTTTGTAAATGGTCTTTAAATACTAAT
>WWPM01024547.1:0-24800 GCA_023279145.1 Glomeris maerens | reverse complement strand
CTGATATTTGGTCACCATCATCAGGTGTCTGAACCAATTACAATTTAATTTCACCGAAATTTAGTGGTGAAATAAGGTAGGAATCTGTTTAACCTTGAAGGGATGCTCCGGTGTCTTCTATGATACCGCCAACAAATGGATCTTTGTCTTTTACAAAGGCATATAAACTGTAACATAGGGCGTATTCGGCAATTCATCCTGTCGCCAGGATTCTTGAGCTTTGACCAGAAAAGTTGTCCGGCAATCCATCTGGGCCTCAGAATCAGAACAGGTTTTTCGTCCGGCAAATCAAAATTCTGAGGAGTGACGTCATTTTTTCAGAAAGCCGAGCCAGACGCTCTTTCCTTCCTGGCTCGCCTCAGAAAGAAGATGGCGGCGCCCATGCAATGTTCGGTCGAATACGAAGGGTCGTAACATGCCATCACAACTGCATGACGCGTAATCCGCCATTTTGAATCCAGCCGTAGCAGAAATTTGTCGTCGGCAATCCGGATAAATTAGCGCCAGAAATGGCCCAGAAACGACGTCACACGTTCTGGCGACCCACCCAGCCAGCAAGCCGAATACGCCCATAATTTCTTGCAGCGTTATTAACAATTTACCAGACATTTTGGATACCATATATTGCTACTTGTTACTTAAGGTTAAAATGTGTTTAAATTATTCAATTTTTCAAATGTTGTTCATGAAGATCATTTCCTGTTTTGAGAATGCCTCATTCTTTTCAAATTATGTAAGAAAGTAAATTACAGCAGTATGTAAGTGCTTTAATGTTAGTAGGAAAGGCTGAATTTTGGTTTCTATTATACAGGCGGACCTTGATAAGTCGAGCTCCACTAAGTCGAAAACCTCCCTATGTCGAAGTACTCGTTTGTCCCTGGCCGAGTTCCCATAAAACCAAAGTATTTAAACGTCCTCAACTCGAAGACTTTTCGGCTCTAATCTCCGTCAGCCGAATTTTCGAAGGCGTTTTGCTTATTATTTTGGGACAAAATTTAAGAAAATCCAAGAAAACGGACGCAAAATCTTATCCTAATCCATTCCACAAGGAATTAAGCGACTCTCTGCGGTTAGGGCGTCTATTTTTAGACCATATGCGTTTAATAAACGGTGTAAATAACAATTGAGCCGAAAAAAAACGTCTGATTAGGCCGTTTTCCCTAACGCGAAAACCCCCTAAGTCGATTTTTTTCAAAGGTCCCAGTTGTTGCCTGCTATAACTGAGGATAAACTCGTGATTTGTTTACTTTTTTCTTTAGGGTTTGCATTTGTGGAATTTGAAGATCCCAGAGATGCTGAAGATGCGGTACGGGCTTTGGATGGAACGTAAGTTATGACATTTAATCATGTGTATTTGTTGTGTAAATGTAAAATTGAGAATAACATTTTTGATTGGAACAATTGATCCACCAAGATGTGTTCATCAGTATTTAAACGGTTAATACCCTACATTTGCACCTACTTCGTCAATGCATTCTTGTAGGATTTTGAAGTATAATAATCCCATAAAAAATCTGTAAAAAAATGTCTGGAGTGCAATTCGAGGACGCAGTGGAATAGTATATAAACTGCAGAAGAATTCGATTTCAGTTAATACATTCCCCCACGGCGCCCTCGAATTGCTGGCTGTTTTGATGGCGCCTACACAAAGTAAGATTTTATGACAGTTGTACCATCATCCTGATCTGCTTTGCAGAAATAGTATTCCTTTCACGAGAATTTCGATTACTTTGTTAACAAGCTCTGTGTCGTGAAAATTTAAAACTGAAATCTTGAAATTCCACAACCTTTTCTTGCACATCGCTTATCTTTTTCAGTCGTTCTCAAACATTGAGAATTTCGCTGGAGGGTTGTAGCTTACGTGGCCATTTGATTCAATGATTGAAGAATAAAATGAGATTAAAGCGATCAAAAAGAATACCAACTTCTACATATAAATTTCTGATTTAGGCCATCATTTCATACTGGAAATGTGTTTGAGGATAAGAGATTTAATGTACTAAGCTTGCTGGAAAGTTAACATTTACCGACTTTTTTCTTGCGACGTCATTAATTTTTCCTATAGCATGTCTGGGACTTTTATTGAAATTTCCAATAACTATATCAATATTTCACATGACTTTCACATGCCCAAGCTTTCTGTTGAAAAATGGAAAGATAATTGCCCTTGAATCGACCTGAACATACCTGTACTATTGGCATGTACAAGTTACTATGTATTTCAAATGTAATTCTGAAATCTCACAGTCAACTGTATTAAAATTCCTGCTTGCTGTTCACTGCGTTTCAACCATGTCTGTATTCATTCTTTCTCTCAAATGTGATGTTATCTTAATATTTAGGAGAATGTGTGGGACAAGAGTTCGAGTGGAAATGTCTCATGGAAGATCACGGCGGGGACGCCGGCAACCACCACCACCTCCCAGGTAACCCTTTGATCTTTTTGCATTATTTGAACTGTTCATTTGGTTGTCGTCGTATGCTGTGAGTGCTATATCATCTGGTCACCAACTCGACTGAAGAAATCATTGGCAATTTTACATTGCCTTCCTTGGACTGGTTGTGCCACAGCACAGTATTGTACCTGTCGTTTTATTATTTTGAAATTCTTTGATTAGCTAAAGGAAATGTTTTGTTAATTGTAGACAGCTGCTTTGTTTTTAAGTTATTATTTTGTTTCTTACATACGGCAGTAAGTTATACACAGTGGCACTGTGTTGTCGCGACGACTCAGATTATTTTCTCTGAGTGAATAATGTGGTGGGAATACATGGCACACTAGTAAAGCAATACTGCAGACAATGCATTGGAAAGAAAAAATAGTTACCTGTTCTTGTAAATGCCAATTCAATAGTATTAAATCAAAGTCAAATCTACTATCGTATTTTCTGGTAAATAACGCGCTTATGCACACAAAGAAAGTTCTGAACTTAAGGAAAGTAGCAAATGAATGGCGGGAAAGCTTGGGTGCGCGTTATATATTAGGTGCACGTTATTCACATGTGCGCGTTATCTAATGAAAAATACGGTACTTTGCCAATATAATGTGACGTGTTGCTGAACTGACAACGTTGTATGGGTTTCATATAACTGTAGATGTGGTTTATATATATATCACATTATTGAGTCATTTAAAGGTGAGATATTGTGACTGATGCTGAAAGTTCTGCATGGTGTGAATCTTAAAAGCGTGGTTTCCATGCTGGAAAATGTGTATACAGATAAAGTGTGTGATATGACTTAGATTATGATATTGTTTATCGGGAAACGTAGCTTAAATTTGAGAAGGTCATATCCAGAAATTAGTTGGATGCTTTGAGAAGTAGAGGGTGGGCATTGTAAACGCTTTGCAATATTTTTTGCGTGATATGGCATTCGGGGTAATCCTCTCCACTGTATGGATTGGCTATAGTTATAGGCAAGGTGTCTAAGCTGGGAAGTGTTATTTACAAATATTTTTCACAAGTAATGGTTGCATTTGCTTGAAAACTTGGTAGTTCATTATCACTTAACACTAGAACCGCCGGCTTTTTTTCCTACCTAGAACCGCCACTAGTGGTCAATTTGACCACCATAGGAAATGAGCAATCTGCTATTGTTGTAAGCAAACCTATTTGTACTAAAATGCAATGCAATAAGCCCGAAATGAATTTTAATGCATAGAATACCAGTTGCTTCATTTAACGTTAAAATATTAATTGAGAAATATGGTAGAACCGTGATGAAGTCAACCAAATTTGAGTTTACATGCACTATGTATCGGCACAATTAGATAATCAAGTTGGAAAGTGAAATTTGCAGATGTACAAAAAAATTATCCAACAAGAGCTCTTCCACAGTATCAGTAAGCACACCCAAAACAATAAGATTTCTTGACAACAAGTTCAACACAAGTGCCACACAGTGGTTTCTAGCATGAAGCACATATTTCTGTTGTCTTGTTTTTGTTAGTTTTTGTTACAGCTTTTGAAAGCACACATTTGTCGACGTTTTGGTTTCTGGATTTCTTATTCTGCTGGTGGCAAGACCCTTTTAGATCTTTGGTCAACATGTGGTGCTCAAAATTCCTCCACAAGACGCAGAATAATGTCCTGTGGCGATATTTTGCGTCCTGTGCACAATTTATATAGGATCCATGCATTGATGGCGGCCATGTCCAACACGTTGTAAAAAACATGAACTGGACATCGTCGACTTGCTGCTCGCACTGTATATTTGCGGCACATTTGGTCAACAACATCGACACCACATTTTGTAACAATATTCAACCATAGTCATAGTGCGTTAGAGGGCGGTCATTGTGACCACTTGCGGCGGTTCTAGGTATATGTCGTTATTGTGGCTAACCAAAACCACTAAAAAATTAAACTACAAGCCCTAGCTGATGCTAACCAACAAATATAAGATGTCTGAAAATTTGATCAAAAAATATTAACAGGAAAAAAAGTTATACAAGTTTAAAGTGCGTTTGAGGTCATTTTGACCACCGTGGCGGTTCTAGTGTTAAGGTCATTTTCCAGACGTACGTGACGGCCAGTGACTGAATTCGAGCTGGAAAGGGGGTGTAACATCTTACAGCTCATGAAATATGCTGCATATAATGACGCAGAACTATTTGAAACCCTCAATTCAATCTGGGTGGCAAGCAATTTTAATTTGAAAAGAAAACAAAACAAACCAATATTACCAATTTATTTAATAAATTGTTCCCGTGTATATGTATGTTTTTTACCTCCTTTGTGTTTTATGATAAATAAAAGCAATGAAATATTTTTTACAATTTTTGTCACCCCTGAATATATTGGACAACTGTCTAACTTGGACGCTTTTTGGCTGCACCGATGGTGTCCAACGTAGACAGGTTTCACTGTACTTGATTTTATTAGGCTAGCTATACAGGGTGTTTCTAAATTCATGGCCAATACCGACAGGGTATTTTTCCCTGCATGAAAACGACATAAAGTTCCTATAAACCTATGTCCCCAAACGCTTGGGTTTTTCTCTACATAAAATGTTACATCCATAATTCATGCTCCCCACATCTTTCCGTTGATCATTCATTATGCTTTCCTAATAAAGATGCGGGGAGCATTTGGAGACATGTGTTTATGGGAACTTTATGTCTTGTTTTCATGCAGGGAATATACCCTGTTAGTATTGACCATGAATTTAGAAACCGTGCATAGACAAATTGAAGCTTGTTATTAATGAGATTTACACAACGTCATCTATGCATTATATTTATTCCATTTCATGCACTGCAATTGCCCCCTTTATGAATTTAAATTTCACCTTTTATTTTGCCTTGTTATTGCATTTTTTCAAAATGGTACCAACAAACAATACTCTGTCATTTAGAGAGACTCAATGTTTTTGCTTATAATGTAAAGTATTCCTATACATGCTGTTGTGTTTTTTTTTATCTCCACGAGGCTGATTACATTCTTGAACGGTGAATATTTTGCATGCATTGCAGCTTGTTTTTAACGCCTCTAATGAATATTTAATTAGCCAAAGGTACAATGTGCAATTGTCTGGAAACTAAAGCACACACTCACACACACGAATATGCATAATAATGTACAGTGTTTGCACACACCGCACATAGGACATTTATTTGTCTGGGTTATGCGAATGAAGCGAATAAAGGAAAGGGGCGGAGTGAATTGTGAGGCCCAAATTGAGCCCCCTTTTACTGTTATAGAGAGGGGCCTGTGCATGCAGCCCATTGTTTAATTCCCCTAAAGTACTCGCCTGCCTCCGAAATGTATCCTGTTGAGTATCTGTATTTAATAATTGATAACACCCAGTACACCCTACTGCGCTCTAGATTTTTTTTTTCTCTCTCTCTCTCTCTCTCTCTCCCCAGAAATATCTATCAATTTCTCTATTTTCAAGCTTGCATTGCGACTATTTGAACTTGTCAAATTGCATGCATAGCGCTCATATGCGTAAGGTTTATAATAAAGGTGCTTTGTTGGCTATAGATATGCTAGCAAAAATAATATAATTTTGCGATAAGTAAAATACTAATTCCGCAGAATTTCCCTGGAGTGTTTTTTCTCTCCCACAGTTATTACATGACATTTGGTGGCGAAGACCTATAGGTGAAATAGCCATAGTTCATGCAATGTTTTCTCCTTTTGTGAGTGTTATTTCCCTATATATTTTCAGAATGATACAGTTGTCTCTGTCTCAAATTGGCTTCATGGATTTGAAATACTACTATCTTGTGCCATTTTATTTGTTAATATTATATTACATAGTTAACTGATGAATTGGTTACTTTTAAATTACAAAGTTTGAACATTATCCGATTCTGTATAATTCGAGTTCATTGTTAAACTCATCAGTTTATTAAATTATTTTTGGCTTGGTTCCGTATGGATATAACAATGTACTGTATAAAGGTCTGGATTTGAACGTAACTATCAGGAACGAGACTGTAAAATTGTCATTGGCCTGAAAAATTCGCCATATTTATTTAACAGATTTGGTAATTTGTAAAAAAATGTAGTGTAAAATTACTAATCATCCTCTTTGTGAATCAATATTAATACTCAAATAGTTTTTCAAATTTGGGTAGGCCTACTGCTCTGAAATGATGAAACCAAGATGCTAAAATGATGTTGAGGGATATATACGAATGCAGTTGTGACATATCTTGCAAGATATTAATATAAGGATCAGGAGCAGGTGTATAAAGATAAATGAATGGTGGCTACTTGCAGAAGGCCCTACGGGTAAGAAGCAAGGCGATGAGTGCTCGTTCATTCTGTGCATTTGCTCCAGCGACCAATCTCTCTTGAGACCCAGTATTTATGTGCCCATGGTCTTGACTGCGTGATTATCGATTCGCATCATTTTCCCGGCATCTAGCATATCAAACATTAATGGAAAAATGTGATCTCGGCCAAATGGCCGCCAACAACTCTCGGCCACTAGTGCAGATGTCTTGAATTTATTATTTGTCTTCTGGTTGTGCATTATCCCTGAGATTCATTGGCCCTTGCTTTCTGTGTATTTCCAGTTACATTGTGGGCATTGGCATAGTGGACAAATTGGCCGATTATTTCAACCATGTGCGGGGTCCAGTTGATAATCACCCACAGTTGGCCAAATGGCTGCAAAGAGGAATGGCTTTCATTACTGCTTTAACTCAACCGTTGTCTTTAAGGTATTTATTTTTATGAGAAACACACTTTGATCTGTTTAAAGTATAGGGAAATTTGTAAATATGTGACTATTGAATTACGTATAATAAATTAATAAAAATTGAGGAAATTTAGCTAAAATACGGCTCATACTATAATGGGGTTATTCAATTTTGAAAATATGTTGAATCACACAAATTGAAGGTTCCAAGCGTTCCTAAATTTTTATTGATTTCCTTTATTTTTCAGTAGATGTATGTATTCCCACTTTTCTTCAATGTCTGATGTATAATCTGAAATATTGTCAGTTCAAATTTGATAATTAGCTAAAATTGAAGTCCCCAACATGTCGTTGTTAAAGGGAAGCTATGAATAACATTTAAAGAGAAAGGCGTGACTGGAATTTTAGTAGCAAATTTGATTTCATATGAATAAATGTAAACATTGCAATTAAATTTCACTTTACAATTTTATTTAGTTCCCTACTTTGTTTCCATTTTCGCATTGAAAACACCTGTCTCAGTCCAAAATACTATCTGAAAAATTAAGCACAATCATGTTAACGGTGAATTGACACGATTTTGTAACAACCCCTGAAACTTGCTGAAACTTAATTCCAGCATATGAAAATTAAAAAAAACCTGTAAGTATTTATAAAGTATTGAAAAAAGAAAGTCGACATGAATTTGGGTGACACTCTTTTTAAAACGCAAGAAAATGTAAGTTGCCGATATGTACTTTCATGGAATAAAAATAAATATTTTGTATCTTTAATCATTTTTAATTAAAAAGTATACAAGGAGATTTGTTTTGTACATTGCTATAATTTGTCAATTTGTTGTAGTGCTGATGAGCCTCGGTCATCGAAGAAGTGCGAAGACCCAACTCAACTGTCGGCGACTTTACGAGTGACTGAATTGGGTGGAACTGTATCACTGTTGTATGGCACTCTTCTGCACATGGGGGCTGCTAGTAGGGGTGGAGAAACTCCTCCACAACCACTTGCCGATGCCACCCTGGCCCTCACGGCCCATGCACTTGCCATGCTCAATCACGTCGCTCTGATGGACCTCGGCATGTTCCAGGTCTCTCTCCCTCTTTCTCTCCCTCAGCATCCTTCCTCTTGCGTCTTAATGCAATTAAACAACTTCCCAATCCTTGCTATTCATTGTAGATGATGCACATCAAATTTTAACCACCCAGTGTGCCAAACATCTTGCACTACATAACTGCGTACAGTAACTCAAAATTCTAATCATATAGGATATTGTGCAATCTGTTGTTCGTTGCTAAGCTTTTTGGCAATATCAAGAATAGTATTGTCTTCAGTATAACTGCTTATGTCGTTCGCATACAGTACGATTCGTAATAGGTATATGAATACTAATGTTTGGAAAATTTGTAAAAATTTCAAGATTGTGAAAGTTGAAATTCAACATTTTATAAGGAAATACAAAAGTAATATTGAAATATGTAATCTACATCTCATTTGCCAAAATGTACAACATTTATGCATGAAATCTAATATCATATTACACTTTTGTCATGTCCCAAAACAATTTAAATTACATTGTTAGGCCTATAACTGTTATGATATGAACTCCCACTGCACAAAAATTGTGAAATTGAATTTTGTGGTAGCATTTCACGTAGATTGTATTCCAAATTTGGATTTCTTAATTTCAGAGTGTTGTCGGTGCAGAAGGAACTTCCCTTGAGTTCCGGCATATTTCCAGCCATCTTCTATGGTACATGAACCACTGGCCCCATGAAGTATTACTGCGAGAATTGCTTCTCAGCATTGGATACTTTGTCGTATTAAATCCGGAGAACCAGGTATGGGAAAGCACCTTTACTGCCTCCAATCGAGGGGGACAGTGGCCGTAAAACGCTGACATGCCCATTTTCACCGATTGCAGACTGTCATTCAATCCGGCCACATGCCAACAGTGTTGCAGCAAATGTGTACATTACCATTGCAGTACTTCAGTGAAATGCAGTACGCCGATGTGCTTATGCCTACTTTGATCGTGTCGTGTTTTGGCAATGACCAAAATGAGGAAATTTTGGAACAAGAAGTCAGTGGAGATCTTCTAGCTAACTACCTGGAAGTAAGTACTTACAATTTAAATATTGTGTCAACTTTGTGTAT
The DNA here is from genome assembly GCA_023279145.1 of Glomeris maerens. Lineage (NCBI taxonomy): Eukaryota > Metazoa > Arthropoda > Diplopoda > Glomerida > Glomeridae > Glomeris > Glomeris maerens. The sequence continues at coordinate 15,494 of WWPM01024547.1, read as the reverse complement.
CTTTAAATTTGAATTCCTCGAGAGTGTGAGGAATTAATCTTAATTGGAACCCATTTTGATAAGCTGCACAAACTACTTACATTTGTCCAACTTTACAGGGATATTTTAATTATTCATATATTGTTTCTGCAATTTGCAAACTATACATGCGACTCAATTTTTGTTATTTTTCTCGTTTCACGTCTGCTAATTACAAATAAATATTATTTCTGTGACATTTGAAATATGGCAAATATTTCCAAAATGGAAGTTACCATAATTTAAGCAAGCAATTAATTCCAAACACCTTTCAAAGAAATTCATTTCAAAAACACCTTCGCAGTTTAATTCATTCATTTTGTGGGGTCCTTATATGGATCTAAATTTTAAAGAAAGTGCAATGTGTGAAAGCATCCAACTGCCATTGCCTGTCCTTTAATTAAAGCAGTGTAGGCGGAGATGTGGCCCATTGACCTTGACGAGGAACCCTATTTTGATATTTAAAAGTGAACAGACAAGGTTTTATAATGTTACTCTGAAAATTACATTGAAGAACAATTACAAAAATTAAACTATCACTCGGTGTCACCGAGGAAACTTGGGTTCGATTCCCGGCTATGCATATTGGTGAAAATAAATTGTGATTGGTTCGGACACCTCATGATGCCAGCCAAAAATTGTACGAAACACGTATCGTGTCTTTTGGAACCCTTGTGTGGGAAGGAAAAATTATTCCTACTATGTATATTGATATGATTCCCCTCAGTCAAAAAATTGCAATCACATAATGAAAAACCTCGGGATTATTTTTATAAAAATATTTCTCAGCATATTACTGGTTATATCCTTTACTATTTTCCTCTACCTATAACATAAGGACCCACAGAAAGGCCAACACTTGTCAAATAAGCGATGTAGGGAATGTCGTCAGTATCCCTTTCAATGAAAAATTTAAGTTCCGAAACTATTTTAAACTTCCCTGTTACAGTTTTTTACTTTAAAAGCCGTGAAAGCGCTGTTTTTGTCAAAAAAATAAAATTTGCGGGAAAGTAAATTGCAGCAAAAAAACCCCTGACTAATGAAACAGTTAATTTGCCGGTGCACTGTGATTAAAATAAAGGGGTTCCTCGATTAGCCGAGGCTTTTGCGCATCACACATATGGACATTGAATACGCTGCGCAGAGGAGAGCGCCATCTTGTGGGGGCAAATCTGATGGGGCATGGCAGGGACTGGCAGTGAGTGGGCGAAATTTAATTAAGAGTGCAACGAAAGCGTGGATGCGGAACGTGATCGTCACCCTGGCCAAGAAGGAACAAACGAAACAAGGCAGTGAGTATGAATGGAGTTTGTGGACAAACAGCGCCCCCTGTGGGTCAGCATTGAGTTACAGGTTCAGGTTACCCTGCTATCTGTCAAGTCTCTGTATTGCCCCCACACAGGTTATAAGCTTGCCTTTGCAGTCTGCCCTGACCATTTGGCCTAATGCTGTTGCAGATGTGCCATTTCACAAAATTTCACGGCATTTGGTCAAGAGACTTGATTGCAGCATCCTCCTTGCGTAGGTTTTCACTTTTTAGCTGCTGTTTAAGTTTTTTTTATACAATTACATAAATAAACTGAAGAAATGTACCCTATGTGTCATGTTTTTATTCCAATATCTTTCAAACAAATTAACCCATTTACTACCAGTGTCCCTTCAGAGGGACACATAGTAATTTTCTTTTTGTATATAATATGAAGAATTTCTAAAATTAAAAACCCTGCTAATTTTGAATACTAGACATATAACTGCTCACACCCCTGCAGTATTTTAGTGTTTTATTTTCTGCCATGTGTCTACTCTCAGTAATGTGTGCGAAATGGTTGCTTTCATGTTTTTTTTTTAACTTTGCCATAAAATTTACAAAGTCCTAAGAAAAAAAATATTACATTTTTTGGAAATTTGTCCTATTATTTACTTCGTGGTAATGAACGGGTTAAGCAACTATTTATTGAGCCCAGAAAGTGAAAACAGAATAGGTCTCGTTTACAACGTGTGGTAAATACGTGTATTAATTTACACATAACAAAGTCCCACTGGTTTGGACTTCTGAACTTTCAATGGCAATATATATTCAATTGTACACAATGAAATCCCAATGAGTTTTTATTAATGGCTTGGCTTTAGTAAAGCAAAAATAAATGTAGCCTGTATAATGTACAGTAATATATGAAAGATATTATTTAAATTTATATGCAAAGGTTTTCTGCTTTCTTTCGATAATGTTCCTGGAAATCAGTGGTTTATATTCTCAGGGTTTTCACCCTTTTTTGAAATAACAATAATCTTAGCTAAATAATGAAGTTCAATAATTTTTGTTGACTCAATGACCTGTCGAAATTATTGACTATTTTACTGAAAATTATGTACGTACTTTTATTAATATGCAATTGTAGGCCTAATGTAATTATGAAAGAACATTTAATGGTTTGTGCATAAAACTTGGAGATAAAATAGAACAGTGCACTGTTATCACCATGCAGTTAAGCATGCAAAATATAGTAATACAGTGAGTGAGTGAGTGACCTCAAGTAATGAAGGAATCCATGGACATTTCTATTTAAAAGCCAGGGAAATATTTGTGCACAATTTTTGGGGGGAATTTCGAGATCAAATGTTGAATTGTTTTCAGTGAGGATTTCATTATTATTTTGGCTGGAATGTCAAATTTGATGAACAAATGAGATGCTATTATGCTGTTGTATTTCCTTTGTCTGAAGCAAAATAATAATGGAATCTTTGAACAATAACTGTCTGCTTTTGTAAAGGACAGACACTAACTGAATAACATGACAGTGCTAATTAACTTGGACATGTGATACGACACAGAGATGAAATTGAATGAAATGTATGCGTTGTTTTTCATGGGGAATTTGGATGTATGGTGAAAGCTTTTTCTGCCACTTTTCTCTCTCTCTCTCTCTCTCTTCAATTGAATCTTGATGTCCGGTTCATTCAGATTTTGGATAGAGTGTGAGAACTTGTCCATCTGAAGCCCAATACTCAACAGCTAATCCTGAGCTGTGATGCACGTGCGCATGCGCGCCGCAATCCCTTGAAAAAATACATCAAACCCCTCCCCACACACACACACATATAACTATCTAAACACTACACATTTCTTGTAGAAAAATACCTACTGTGCCATTCATGTCTTCATATACACATAAATACAACGATGTTCACACATTGCAGACAGTATTTACCATTGACTTGTAATAGCAAAATAATAATTGGTAAGAAATGTCTCGAAAAATCTTGGAAGGTTAAAAGAAAAACACTGAAGAGTTCCACATTATTATTATTTTTAAACAAATGCAATGTTTTATTTATGAACAGAAGTGTGTTCCAATCATTTTCTTATGCGAATTTATCTGCAAGTCAATGAATGCTGGCCGGGACTTTCAAAATACGACCCATAAAACAATAAGACGAATCATTTCTGAAACTAATTATCAAGATTACACTGTACTAATTATTATATTCCTCCTAATTTTCGAAAACGAAAGTCAGAAGTCAGGGTGGCTTAGTTTATGAGATTGTGTGACGTTAAACCGTACGTATCACGTCAAACGTGTACTTCGTTTATTTGCTAATAAATCTCTACAAAATGTTCTTTTACTTTTCCTGACAATTTCCTGAATTTTGGAAATTCTCTTTGTCTGCAGGGCGAAATTTTCGCAAATAGAGAAATAAATGTCAGATTGAAAGTGGTGTTGAGATAGGGATTTTTGGCAAGAGGAGGTGCCAAAGTATAAAAGTCTGTCCGATATTTTGGCCATCGTGAACTCGACCAGCTGTTGCTTGATGCCCTTGCCTACTTCACAGATTTGCTCCCACAATTGTTTTTGGGATTTGGAAAGGAAGCTGCTTTTTCACCTACTTATTTTCCCACATGCGCCATTGTCTGTCTGCCTCCTTTCAGATCGATAGCTTTGGCAAACAAACCAAATGTAAATGTATTCTTCAATAATTTACTACAATCCTATATGTCGTATTTTACTTCTATTTTACTCTTACTCAGCGTCATTCTTGAAATTCTACCAGTTCTGGTGATGAAATTCGTACTAAATAGTTGTTTTTATATGCTAATTTGTTTGTGTTGTGTTTCTAATGTTTATAAAATTTTGCTTAATAATTTATGTATTTTTCTAATGATATGTCACAGTAAATTAATCATTCCAATAATATGGCGCCAATTGGTATAGTGGTCCCTGTCGACCTGCAAATAATTCATTTTCACCTTTTGGAATTGAATTTAGCTTCAAACATTAAGTTAGCATGCAAGTCATTGACTTACAGAGGTTTGAATTACAGAAACCCATTTGCACTGTTTGATTTCTACTTAATTTTTTATTGAAAATTTGGTTATTACGTTTAATGTAAGAACTTTGACTTGTCCACTAATTAAAGTACAGTTTAAATACATATCAGATATAAACAGTTGAACACTAATTGATTAGGAAAATTACAAGGGAATTGTTCCTTTTTTTTAAATTAATATCAATCATGTTTTTTTTTTACTTTTGCTATTGTCAGAGTCCTAAATGTCAACTCACAGGATTTTGTAACACCCCTGAAACGTGCCTCATATACAGTTAATTTGTAAATAAAATGAGCATGGCATCAATTGTTCTTATTAGAAAATGAAAGTACTCTAGCTGTGACGTCAGGAGTATGATTTGTCGTCACAAATTAAGCCACACCCCGCTCTCCGTCTGTCATTTTAGCCATTTGGAAGTGAGATGTGAAATAACTTTGAGTAATTTCTGGAAAATTGCAATCATTTTCTTTGCATTTATGCCATTTGTTTACTATCAAAGTTTCATAGGGGTGTTACAAGACCATATGTTAGTTCACAGAATTAAGTTTCATTGGTCACTTTTGCAGTTCACATTTCCAGAATAAATTGCAGCATTTGTGCCATATGAGTAAGTTAGAATTGAAATGCCTAAATCAAGATCCATTTCATTAGTAAATTTGAAATTTAAACAGTCCTATTGTTGTATCAATGTAGTTTAATAAACATTGCACTTGGAGCCTGTGGCACAAGGTGCCGTCGAGTATGTGGTGATTTATTTCATTGGCCATTACTCTGGCGAAGCGTGACGTGGTGCCCAGTGACGCATTCATGGGGCCATATGTAAGGCAGAGAGCCCCAGCACGCCCTCAATCGGCCGTGCCAAATAATAATTTTCACTCGCTCCCAAATGCCCCTCTTACCCTTTGCTAATGTGCGACAACTAAACTCCTGCATCCCCAACCCCCTCCAAGCGTACGAAAAATGTATAAACTCTTTTTTTGTATTGAAAATGAAACCAGCTAATTTATTCAGACATTATTCACAAGATAAAATTTTGCATGTAACTTGTTAAAATTTAGTTTTGAGCTATTTTCAAAAATATTCTGTCATGCAAAACTAATGAAATGTTTGTTCAATTTTGGGACCTCCAAAGTGTATTTTAGTGTAGAAAATTTGATGCCCAAGTAAACTTCAAGAGAAATGATTTTCCTAGATAAAATACAATCGTTACCAAATCAGATATGTAAAAAATAAAATGTAATTGATTGTTGCTACATTTGTCGAACTTGGAGGTCGTTTAAAACATCTTTTAATGAACACTTGTTGGTTTCGGTCATATTCTAATCTGTGCTATAAGTTTAGCCTGTTTCCTGTACTATTACACTATTACAATATGCAGTTTTAATTAAGATGTAATCGGTTGACGTTAACTGGTCTTTTAACTGCCTATTTGTTGAAAATTAAGTAATATTAAATTATATATTTCTGATATTTTCATTTTGCTTTTTTACGTCTTTGTGTTTTATATCACTTCGGGTTCTTGATTTTTGTGGCTACAGATGCCTGCAAAATACCAATATATGAGCCGAGGATTTTTTCAATTACCATTTGAATTTTTCAATAAATTATTCAAAATATCTATATTGTATTGAATAATATACCATGTTGCATGTGGTTTTGTGTAATATGTTCACCTTTTTTCCAGGAGAAACTTCACAGTTTGCAGCTGCAACAGCATCAAGTGCATAGCAAGAAAGGTAGGCAATATTTATTCTGGTATTATTGGGCTTGCAATGTGGAAATTAATTACAATTGCAAAACGAAAAAGTGAGCTGCATTTCCATTTTCAGCAGCATGACACAAATGAATGAGGAGGTTTAATCAGTTATTGCAAGTTGGGTTTTGGAACAATGTCAGGATATTATGTAAATAATAGGACAGGTGGTGGGGACTGTGACTGTGTTGGCGAGAAAACGCCCAAATGTGGCATCTGCGCTTGCGCAGCTTATTTTTAATGATGATTATGATGAGCCAGCTCACAGGTGGAACACGAACACCAACCAGTCCATATTGCTGATTAATGAGATTTTAACTCGCCAACCAATAATCGACTTTATCATGTAACGTGCACACACACACTCACTATACACATGATGTCATCGAATATAATCATGGCATATTATCTCATATATATGATAAATATATACAGTACACATTGTTGTGTATGTCTACAGCTATCATTTTGAGCACAATTTATGCGAGATTACTAATAAGTGACAAAATTAAGAAATTTATGAATGCAGTTATTTCGACACTGCACTTGGATGCAAGTCCTGCTCAATGTGGGCAGCGGACATGCATACAATAGCAGCGCCATTGATGTAGGCCTATTTGGTTAGCGTTCTGAGTATCTAGGGAGAAGCAGGATGTGGTTACCATGGAAACCGCAAAGAGGACTTCCATACTTGCTCTTTGTTAGATGTTTATCCGGTTTTCTTTCCATGCTGATACGACCTTGTCAGCGATTCTCAAATGTTTTCTCCCATAGTTGCACGGTTCTCAATATAGTACTTCCTTATTATACTAACACTGCTTGTTAGCCTGCAGGTTGTTTTTTTTTTTGTAAATTCAAGTCTATTCGGATGTGGATGATTTAAAATCCTCACCAATCATTTCTGACATTTCAATGAAAATTTTACATTATAGTATAATTTCCTTATTAATAAATCTAGAAAAATTGGACTATTGGACTATGTGGGCCACTATTACAAAAACGACTTTCTCTTCTTTCTCATCATATCCTGCGATATCAATGTACCACCGGTTGTACACTGAAAAATTTTATATCTTAACCTATAAAATTTCAATTCCTTACTTTGAGAAGCAATAAGCGTTACTAAATAATGCTGCGCAATTGAAATTTCATATGGTACAACGACTATAGTCAATATATTAATATACGTATGTTGGAAGCCTGTGTGATGCAGTAGCGCCACCTGGTGGACATATTAGCAATGTATAGTAGCAAGAAATTTCTATATGGTTACACATTGGGCGTTGCACAATTGCTCCAGGTCTAAAAAAGTAATCTATAATATGAAATGATAGTGAAACGTTTCAAATGCAGTTTGACACACTTGTTTATATGCATGGCAAATGCATGTACGCTGGTGAAAATCAGCTGTGGAATTGTGCCAAATGTCCACTGGTGGCTTGACTGTACATTCTAGCTGTAGTGCAAGTCATTTCAAATTGTTGCATCAAAGAAATTATGATACATTCAATGCAATGTGCTTTGCATAAATATAAATACAGTATGTTATTTGGGAGTCAAGTTGGAAAAGCCTAGGAAAGTCGTTGTAGCATTGGGCATGCGCAGTGAATGGCACTTGCAAAAGCCGATCGATGAAGCCAATCAATCAATCAAAGGCTATTTGTGCCTGCTCCTCGCGTGTATCCCAGCATGCCCCTAGGGTGAGGGGAGGCCTGGGTCCTCCGACACGGTACATGTGAGGAGGGGGGTGTTCGGAACACTATGGTGCCCTTGCCCTATGTATATGCCCAACCTAGGCGATTATGAATTGGAAAACAGATGTTGTACAAGAGCTGATTGGTCTTTTAGTTCCGAGTTGCCTATGCCAGACCTTGGTTCTCATCTTCCGTTGGTTGCTATGTGGTAGAGATTTGATGGATTAATCCGAGGTGTGTGCATGCGCGTACGTATATATGTATGTATGTAGGGCCAATGGGCCTGTGCGCTTCTTGCGGATCGTTGATCTGTTTCATCGAGCGAAGCAGCTTTCGCATCAGATATTCGCTGAAAATGCAGGATTAAAGGACCAAAGGGCTAAACGAGGCGGAAATAGTGGCCAAGATTGGGCCGAATTAGCCACCTGTTAGAGGCTGCTAGTGGTGGCGAACAGCAGATGGGCCAGTTCAATGCTACAATTTGCCAAATTAATTGTACATTGTTGAAAAAGTGACGTTTTAAACAAAATGTCACAGTTTTTTATCAAATGTTTAGCAATGCGCATGTATTTTTAAGGACATGCCCAAACTTAGAACAATCTGGAAATGCACATGCAATTTGCATTTTATTCATCTATAAACATTTGCTGTTATTTTTTTATTTTAGCAGAATATCGAATGAAAAAATATTGCTTAAACATGCATTGAAATAAATTTAGAGCAAAGGCAAAGCATTCATGAAGATTATGAATAATGCTCGTTCAGTTTGTGTAGAGCTCTGTTGAGAATATGTAATGCATATAAATCGATGTATCTAGTTGGGTGGACCCGGGCAATCAGGTCCTTTGGTTGGCAGGTCTTCACGCACGAGGAGCTCTTTTTGCCATCAATATTCATTATGAGCTCATTCTCTAACAAGTCAGCTATAGTATACGTAGACCCTGCATGTGTATGCTGCACAACCTTGCAAACTTAGCCTTTTCCTTTCCCCATATATTAATACATATACAGTACAGTATACAGACGGGCTGTGGCGCCAATCATTTTGTTTATTCAATGTTTATGTAGCTTGAAACATACCAAAAGAATTAATTATTTGTATTCCTTATGCGGAATTGATTATTTATAAATTAAACACTCCCAAAGTTCCTCCTGGGTATACATTTATATACAGGGTATTAAAAGATAAAGTTCGCCAGCCAATTATATATGTCTGGAATTACGTCCTAGATGAAACATTCATTGACATTTATATAGAAAGTGGCATTTGGCGATCCAAAAAATGCGTGTTAAAGATAGATGACTAGTTGCAATTGGAAACATGTAGGCAATCATGTAATTAGTAAGATGACGTGTAAAACACAGTGATGCATCTTAAATAAGAATCAAAGCAGGCAAATGTATTAAACACTGATTCAGGTGGATCGCCAGAGTTCCTGAATACAAATGTGAAATCAATGCATAGGTTTATTGCAAATAAAAAGGAAAACCATGTTTGTTGACATGTTTTTATACTCGGAAAAAGTATGTACAAAATTATTTTTTTAAATGTTATTATAGCTAGAAAACTGAATCTGTAGATCTAATTTTTTGTAAAAAAATATCAAAGGTAAGTGTAGTTAGACAAATAGTTGAATAAAACTTTAAAGTAACGTAATGAGCATTTGTTTAAGTAACAACCCAATTCGTGTTAGAGAGTGATCATTTAAATTCAACATTTGTCCAAATTTTATGAAAATGAAACATCATTTACTACGCTTTCCAAACTTCACTGGACCAATATTTTTCTTGTAAAGCTCGTTTTAATTCATAAATGCGTGAAGTGTTATTTATTTTCAGCTTTTCCAGATTTTGAAAAGTTTCTGAATAATATTCGTTGAATCCTTTTTGCATTAATCATTTAATTTTTTTATATTTAAACAAAAACCAGTTACAACTATTATGCAAATAATCTGAAAATAGTTTAAGATTATTATATGGTGCATTTAATAGTGCAGCTTCGATAATTTTCTCGTTTATATTTGGGTTCCTTTCTGTGATTAAGTTTCGAATTTTGATGAATAATTTCTTCAAAATAAACCAAACTTATACCTGAAGTATAGGCTATTTAATGCGCTGTAATAAACCGAAATGTTTCCAAACTTGATGTATGAAGTTATTATGAGATTTACAGCGCACACGTAGATAGAGGTTTAATTCAATGCGGAAATTGAGGAAATGACGACCCAAGTTGCAAGGTATTTGCTTGAAGTTGTGTATTGTGCCACAATTGAAGCATGCATGTGAAGGGGCAAGGCAAGGGCTCCAGTGGGTCTTTTCAGACCCTAATCAATAGGTATTGTTGGCCGTTTGCCGGCTGCCTGCCACATGCACAACCCACCCAACTGCTGTTCCTCATGGGACCTTGCATTAGGACCCAAGGACCCAAATGACCGAAGAACCTATAAGAGGGCCATGGCGCACGCCCACAACTCTTCATCCAAGTATAACCAACCTCAGTCTCTCCCTTCTATCACATATTCACTGTCCCTAACCACCTCATCCCCAAAACACCCTCCTAGCTCACCGTAAAAAAAAAATGGGATCCAAACAGTTGGATGTGATCAACTGTCTCCTCCCAAAAGAACAATTTTGGTTTGATTACTTCATTACGTGAATCTCGTGGTCCACGTGTCCAGTAATTTACTGATCGATGTTCTCATGGAAATAACGATTTACATACTATGCATGTAACATCATTTATTTGTAATATTGTTTTGCGTCATTCTTCAGCTCCAATATATTTGTATTTTGTCATTTGATTTACCTTTCATAATGAGAAACGGTATATGTTTAGCTGTGGATTCAGTTTATTCCGAATTTGGTTGCATCGCTCTGTCAGCCATCATCTGTTCATCACATGTATGGGATGTTTGGTGAAATCTCTTTCAATATTTAGACTATGGATCAAAGATGATGGAATAATGCATATTCGCGTTGCTGCAAATTCAAATCGATATTAGGTCAACCACTTTGTAAATATTAATTAATAGCCTTGCATATTGCATAGTTGAATTTAGCACCCATTCAGTTGATTCTGTAGCTGTTGCAGTTTTCTCTTCATGCACAAGACCCTTGGTGCCATATTATCAGTAATAGTACACTTTTCATTGCTGGTAAGAAGAAAGGAAGGAGAATTGTTTGCATGTGTTGAATGTGTTAGGTTCATTATTTTAACAATAACTTTATGTATAATAGTGACAAAAAATGAGCTGAACTGAATTGAATGAACATGAGGTCCGGAAGTGGGAAGTGAGCATGCGCACGTCTGTTGCTGGCGTTTGTTTTACCTTATCACAAGGGCTGAACATGGTAAACAGTGGTGTTCCGGTTTTTGACAATGCACAAGATAAAAGCGACATATTTTAGTGAATATGCACTGTGCTTTTAGCCCTGATCGTAATAGCTTTTCAAGTACCTGCAGCTCGATTTGTTTTTCATTACTTTTCTAAATTGCATGCTCGCTTTTGCTGTTATTATAACAGCAACCGTTAATTGCTTGCAAATGACATGAATGTATCTCACATGATAGCAATTTTCCCTCGTAAAAGATTGATCATTACTTATAATATTTCATTTTGATTTACCATTATTTTACTTGTACTACTACTAGTACTGTTATTTATTATAGAGTTAGTATGTCGATCGACCTATTCGAAATTAGCTAATTCATTTAGTATTATAAGGCTATTTGGAAAGATGCCACTTACAAGTTTTTGTTTAATTTTCAGATTCTAAGAAAGTTCACAAACGCAACATAGTTCTAAGAATATTAATATATAATTTAATTTGCCCGACATAAATAAGTTTGGACACAACTAGTATGTTCACGTTCACTTTTCAGCTAACTAACACTAAATTTGCCTGTGAACATCTGTAAGATGTGAATTTCGATGAAAATGTTTTATTGTTAGTAAAAACTTGAAATGATAATTAAAGGTGACCTGACATGGTAATTTTCGACATTTTTGATATTTATGAAATTTGAAAGAAATATATTCCACATAATGTGGAACCTTCCTGCAAATTTGCAGATTTTTCTGTGTAGCCGTTTTAAAATTGTGAGCAGTTGAATCTGCTACAGTGGAGTGGCAGGTAGCAGGTGTTGGTAGGGAGATACACCTGAAAAATGTCAAATTTCTACATGTATGGATGCCATCCGTAGCAGTAAAAGGGCCGAGCAATGGCGAGGGAAGATGGCGGATTGTTCACCTATGCTGTGGAAATGCTCCCTGTGTTTTTACAACAGAAACAGAATATCAGTAAGGCATTATTCTGAAAGCCGTGTAGGCCTACTGAAAAATGGACGTGCTCAAAACTGGTTTGAGCAAGTAAGCTTTCCATACTTGGAGTCAACGTCATCGAATGACGTCATCAACTCAACTGCGCATGTGCATGTGCAAACATTTCACCATGTCAGGCCACCTTAAAGAAACAAAAATACAATGTGTTTTTCACAATTGTGTGTTTTCTGGTTAGCAAGTATTAAAAATATTGTTAAAGTGCATATTTAAGAGCATATTTTAGGTATCTTGAGAACATAGGTGAATGCATATTTTTGCATTTTTAAGAGCATGAACTTCCGTGCATTAAGAAATGATTAAGAAATGATTTTTATTTACAGGGTGATTCACGAATTCACGAATTCGTTTCCACCCCCCCCCCCAATTTATTACAGGGGTGAGAAAAATACGTGAAATGTGATGTGGATCTTATAGATCACATGGGCGCTGTCCATTTCTGAATGTTTCCGTGACCTTGGGTCGACGCTTCAAGGTCATTCAAGTTCCAATTTCGTTAATAATAAAGATAAGTTGGCAGTCACAGTTGGAAAAGTGTGCAGGGGTCCTTTGTGACATTTACTTCAAGGACATTAGTGTTCCAACTTTTTAACGAACGACTTCAGAAAATGAATAGGATCGAAAGAAACTGTTGACTGCAAAATTGCAAGTTATTTCAAAAATTGCATGCATACGGAATGTCTGTAGGACAGTGCGGTGAAGTCGAATGTTATGCTGTGTTCCAATGCAAGCAGGGAACCCTTTTCATGAAGTTATTTATCTCCAATGACTCCCAGAACACTTCTTCTTTCAGGGTTGTTGTCCAAACTGATGATACCATGTGGATGGCCCACATGCGTGATTGTCTTATTGTCGGTCAAATTAATTACGTGGATGGAATAAGTTCTCGAAAAGAGACTATTTATTTACTCCTTTTACTTATGATGACCTCTTACATTGTTACCAAGTGAAATAATGCATCATGAACTGAAAACAACATTTTGAGTTATACATGTTCATCACTATTGAATTTCTAACGATGGGAAATTTATGATGCATGGAAGAAACACTGGAAAATTGCATCCTTCATTTTGCCATTGAGGCATACACTATTTTCATGTTGATTGCAAGAAGGTAAACATGCAGTCAGTCATGGTGGCTGTGCATGTTTTCGTATGCATGTATTCACTGATCGATGATGCATGGTGCTATATTTGCGTTTTTCAAGTGCATCGCTGACACCGATGATTATAGCATATTGGCAAAGTTTGGTTGTGTTGCATACAGACAAGGTAATGAGATTTCAGGGACCAGCCTTGGCTTTCTCTTTTCTCGATGAGCTTTTAAACGCAGTGGAAATGGCCGCTGCTCGAGTTGAGTGCAAACATGGCGGCCAAAAATCACCGTTCTTGTTTGGTTGGTTGGAGACGAGAACAAACAGTGATATCAAAGTGCCAAATATCTGTGTGTGGTTGACAGGGCGAGTTTTAACGAGACAAAACAACGCCCACCCACCCTCCGCCTCCTCCGCACTACTTGTGACGTCAGCTTCCGTTTCCACAGCCTACTTGAACTGGCTGCCATATTTAACCTGTGCTTTTTCCCAAAATAGTCCTTTTCTTTGCTCCTGTCCTTTGTTCTGTTACTTCATTATTGTAGGAGGTGTAACTTTTCAGCTTTTTCAATTTAGGGGCTGTCCATAAATTACGTCACGCAAAGGGCTTCTTTTTAGACCCTCCCCTGCCCCATGTCACACCATTATCATACCATTTTAGCACTCCCTCCATCTCATTGTCACGTCAGTAATTGTAATCGTAGAAGAAAATTGATAAAGGACAGAATTACCATGATCTATATTTAAAAGTCATATTCATTAGTAAATTTTGTTAAAATTATCCATGTCATTCTAACAATCATTTATTAATGACATAAACAGCTACCTACTTGGCTGGGCATGTTCAAAGCCCCCAGCATCTCCAGTAGTTTACTCGCAAACTGTTGAGTAAACCGTGATCGCTGCTGATTCTGGAATATTACGGTTCCGGAACCTCAGTCGACACAATACCACTCAAGTTTGAAAATACTCAAGAAGCATTTTTTGTTGTTAAATGCTAATTATCGTCCGGTCTTCTTTTCACCAAGTTCTCACTAATCCCTTGGTGATATTGTCACCTTGCTCAGAGCTCCTTCGTGGCAGTAAACCCGGTTTGCTTCCACCCTAGTCGAAAAGGCAATCCAAACTGATCTCTTGAGTTCTAATGTTCCATTTTTGTTTCATCATCAATGCATCAATGAAACAAAATGTTCTGGAAATCCACTTTCAAATGAGCTATCGCTCACCTCGACCGTTGGGTGTCTTGTCACTCTCGAGCTGGAGAGGGCGAAACGGAATGGGGGTTACAAATCAATGTCAGTTCTCCTTTAAATCACCCCGTCTTACAATTCGGCAATTCCTTCCTGAAGAAGAGAAGATCTCGCCATAGAAATACCGTATGCTGCTACAAAACCTAAAATACCGGAATGCCTGTGACCTGGAACCACCATATCACAATAATAATAATGACACCTCCAAAAGCCAATTACTGCAACACAGTCCTGACAGGGACAACGAACTGAAAACCTCTAAGGCGGTATCTAGCACAACCTCAACGAAAGTTCATTTTGCACGGACAAATTAACCTTTTTGGGTTACTTGTTGTTAAAGTGGTTCTTCGGAAGATTTTGGCACTTTCGATGACCCGTCAACTTAGCAGGCTGCACCAAGCGCGTCCAGTGTCGGCTGAGCCCCTGCTGTGGAAAATGGGCAGCCATAGCTACGGATGTTGAACACCATGTCCAGTACACATCCTCTAAACCCCAACCAAAGAACTCTGCAAACCGGAATTCATCAACCTGGAAAATAAATTAAAACAAACAAGAAACACACCCCCTCTCAACAAGATATAGTACACAACACATTCACATCAGATAAAGTTAACAAACTATATAAAGCAAATTACACACATAAAAATGTTTAAAAATTATTTAGACTAAACATCCATGCTTTACCTCCTGTCCTCCTAATTCTTAGTTGGACTGGCTATAGCTGTATCATCATCAGTGTCCACTGTGACGTCTCCATCGATGTCTACGCTTTCCCCATCTTCTCCCTCATCTCCATCCGTTTCAGAGATGGCTTTTGATGGCAGTAAAATGGTGACGAGGGACTCGTCCAATACCGCCAGGATCTCTCTCTGGAGTTCCACTGCTGTAGTTGGCTGAAGAGCATGACAGGCTTGGATCACCTCCCCTTTCCCTGTCATACTATGAGCCATAATAGAGCAACCTTTGCCTTCAGAATGGTATTTTCCGCCTTTTATCTCATCGGGGGGTGGAAACGCCTG